>JAPMOQ010038724.1:399185-416270 GCA_026543055.1 Argiope trifasciata
TTGCAAATGTTGACGATAGTGACGGAAATATCGTTTGCGAACGAAATTCAACCACTCATGTGAAACTTCGATAGTGACGTAGCGTGCCATGAAGGGCGAAATTGACGCCAACTACTTTGTCAAAAGTAGTTAATTATTTCCCCCACTTCTTCTCTACTTCGCTGTAAGCGCTGAGTAAAAAAGAAAAAAGAAAAAAAAATGTTGTGATTTGATAAAGAGTCGGCTTTCATTGACCTTGCTCACGAGAAGCTTCATTAACCGCTTCATCATAATTTAAGAATTTTAACTCATGTGTTACTGGGAAAATTAATAAGGATTAATTCCGTTTTCATACCTTGAAATAGTTATCATATAGTAAATTTGCGGGAATAATAAGATATAAATGATTCTGCTATTATTTCATCTTTTTTATTCGTATAGTTTTTATTTTTCTATGTAAACGGTGCGTAGGGAGAAAGGGCTTCAAAAATTAAGCACTTTTTTATATTCATACATATGTAAGCCTGTTTATTTTCTTAGCGTGGGATATCGGAGGTCCGAAAACTATGCTGAACCTGCATTGTAGACTTAAAGGCAATTAACCGTGTAACAACTTCCTTTCGTTTTTGCGTTAAAGCCATTTTGAAGCGATAATAGGGCAAAACATTGATGTATGGCCATCTTGTTTACATTTCTTTTTAAAAGAAATTTTAATCTTTTATTTAAGAAACATTAAAAAAATGCAAAGGAAAATTTTTGTTTATTTCAAATTCATTTAAAAAGTGCAGTCACATGTTCTGGACACGTTGTGTTACTATGCATATACATTTGCACCAAAAGGATTGAAATTCGAAACTAGAAATGTTGTACTTATTTACCACTTGACCTCTTTAGCTAACAGCTAATTCGCTGAGAATATTGGTTGCATTTGATTTTAATAAAATATTATTTATGTTTCATGTAGCAACACATATTTAGGTATCAAATGGTGATGGACTGTTAAGAAGTGTTATATTTAGATCTATTCGGTTTATTGTGTTTGTGCACGAATGGAAATGAGTCTCAAAGTATAATAGTACAATTAAATACCCGAGTAACTTATTTTAAATAGAAAAATATACTTTTCAGAAATGTAATTTCAGCTTCTGATTCTTTATACACATCTCACAAAAAGTATCAGAATTCCTCCTTTCCTTAACTTTCAATACTGAAAGTGATGAAATATGGAAAATAGTCTGTATGTTATTAGGAAACTGAAACCATTACTGAAAATAATTCAAAAAATATTTTTTTAATTGCCAAATTTCCGAAAACATCTACACGTTAATTTAATTGATGTCAATACAGATTTTTTTTTTAAATATATAAATTTGAAAATGGTGTAGAAATTAGTTTCATGCATTGATGTTTCCGGATATGATAACGATAAAATGGCGAATTTGACTTACATTTTAATTACTTAAAATAAAAATTAGTCTGTGGAGCATATCTTCACCTCCCAAAATACATTTGGACAAACCTGAGCAATATATATTTATATACTCCGTAAAGTGGCAAAACACATTCATATATTCTACTTATTATTAGTAGAATTGGAATTGACAGAGTAAATTATTGGAAGTCAGCCGGCTCTGTTTGTACTAAAATGTTGAGAATATTAGGTACTATAAACGAGCGCTTAGTTAGTTAAGAATAATGGTTTTGTTCAATATGATTTCTTATGTATAACTTAGTGACTATGATTCTCTCAATAATGCATTTTTAAACTTCTAATTGTGACTGTTAACAATCAATTTTCATAACAGTCAATAAATTATTTTTCGTTATTTCAATACCCTTCTGTATACTGTGTTGTTTATAATGCTACATTCTTAATGGAGTCGAATCTTATTGATATCATGATGATGCAGGTCTACGGTGTTGCTTCCTGAAGCAGTTGGCTCGGTCACTGGAGGGACAGTTTCGAGATCTTCAATGTGGATACGTTTCAGGTACCGAATCGCTGATCTCGGGGCATGGCGACAAAATATCTAATACCAGAATCTTCAAGAATTTTTGTGATAGAGCCATTAGAGAACCAAAATATCTCTGGTTGTTCCAGAACCTTTACTTCCCGGCTCCGGAAAGTATAAAAGGCTGACAATCTAAGTTGAAAATAGTCGCGGAAAGATTCGTCCAGAAGTTTAAGGCCTTATCACACGGTGAAATTTCTCCAGCACTTTCCCGTTTCTACCCTCAAAAACGGGTCAAGCAAGTTTCATAATTGAACACTTTTTCTAACCAGCTAGAAAATGCCGTCGGAAATATTGTTCGCAGACGAAATTCAACCAATCATGTGAAACTTTGAAGTGACGTCACTTTCGCTGTCGTTTGCTAACGGAAAGTGCCGATGATATTTTGCTGTGTGATAAGGTAGAGTTGCAAAGAGAGTCAATGGCGAATAATTGTGTCAGTTCAGAGGAGAGCAGGTGTATGGAACTCAAGCGATTACTGAATTGAGCTGTATGCCAAGTCCTGGAATTTACAGTAAAAGCATCAAGTCGGCAGTTAAATAAATATAAAACGGGCAGACAGGGGAGAATTGCTGGCGATTGACGAAGATGTAAAGAGTAGCTATTTGGATTTCCTTCTGCTGAATTCGTCTAGCCGCTTTGTATGTTGTAGTTGGTATTACTACCGATTACTATTTGCGGGGTACTATTTGTTGTGTGTTACTGTGTATTAAGTGAATTCGTCTCTGCTGTGTATTTTTTCTTTGTATTCGTTTTTTTGTGTTTAACAAAAGTCGTCGTTCGTTATTAGAGGATTGTTTCTTCATCGACTAACAAATCAAAAGAACTCCGAATTCATAATAGTCCACTATCAGCTTTGTTTTTAGTTTGATCTATTTCAAACTGCACGCTGTATTTTGCGTTAAAGCAATTCCATTCTTTGATTCATCATATAAATCGTCACATCGAAAAATAATAAGCAAAATCTTCTTAGTCTTCAATAGTGGTAAGAAAATCAAACATTTGACAAAATAATAAAAGAGGTTTGAATTTCAACGAAACCCATTATTAAAAAATTACAAAACTTCTTTTAAAAAAATTGTCACAATTTAGAAACAAATTTACTTGCCAAATAAATTGGTACCGTTAAAAAAGAAAAACTTTCTAAATTTTAAAACTGTGTAAACATCAGTTTTGCTCAATTATTTCTGAAGCCAAAATAGAGCTACTTTTGTAATTTAAAGAACGTTCTAAGATACACTTTTGAAAATGTATCTGTACCAAATTTGATAGAACTGTCAAACTATTTGCCCTGAAGATCACAAACATGCGCACATTCTTCTTTATTATTAGCAGATATTAAATCACTAAGAGATAATAGTTTGTTTTAATTTTTTAGCATAGCTTCCTAACATTCCAGTCATCAAATGATATAACTTACTATTGGATAAAATACATTACTTCATATTTTGTGTTGATATACATCTTTAATTTTGACATGAGATAACAAATATAGCTAAATGTTTGTGCTTCTCTGAGTAATGGGATAAATATTTTGAATTCATTAAGGAAGTCCTAGCTTAAGATGATGTATCGAATTGCTATTTTCATCTTTAATGAGTAGTCCGATCAATTTCCAATGTGTTTTATTTAAAACTGTGTGTTTATTTTTGGTTTCGTGAATCCCCATGACGCAATGTGATCCCCTTAAACGTTTGGGAAAAATTTAAATAGCTTTAAATCACTCTTTATGAATACAATTTAAAATTGATTATAAATAAATTATTAGTTTCTATTTTAGTCGAAATTTCTCTACTTTTGAGCCATTGGCATCCATTACAATAATCTTTAATAATTAACACATATTATTACGATGTGCAAAACAGTTGACAGAGTTCTTGAACTAAAAAGTTCTTAACATCAGAATACTGTTGATTTGATTTGATAAAAAAGCAATAATATACATTGATCAGAAGTACAAAGTTGTCAACTGACTAGCTGCAAATTGCCTGTGCCATCTGATGACTTTAGGGTGATTTGATTCTAAGTTTCAATTTCGTTTATTTTTGTACTATCATTTTTGTTGAGTTTTTTTAAAAAAAGAATTTTGATGACAGATTTTTATAAAAGTCATTAAAAGTAGACAGTTATAAATCCTTGCTAATATCAATGCTCTGGACAAATAATAGCATGTTACATATTATTACGACATATTTCCACGATGTTGCTCTATAATCTGAACACAATGCATGCAAAGTCATGAAGATAATATAATACTCTAGAGCATTTTGCATTATAAGGGGACATGTGTCCAGATTCGGCTCTTAAAGCAAGTATAGATTATGACGTGGTACGGCGAAATATCGTCCACAGTTTTGTCAGCAATTTTCCGTTCCTATCCTCAAGAGCCGGGCAAACAAGTTTTTCGTCATCGAAAACTTTTTTAACCTGCTTGATACCAACGATAGTGACGGAAATATTGTCAGCAAATGAAACTCAATCAATCATGTGAAACTTTGAAGTGCCGTCACTTCCGTTGTCGTTTGCTGACGAAAAGTGCGAACGATATTTCGCTGTGTAATAAGGCCTTCTTTCTGGCGAGCGCTCATATACAAGGTGATTATAATTAAAGCTCCATTCTGAATTGGTCATAAAAGGGAACACTATTGGACCAAATGTTATATGAAATAACATTGGAATTAGTTTAAATGACTAATGAGTCTTTTCCTCATAAACATCACCTCCATCAAATGACACTGTATGTAATATTGTTAAGCAAATTAGAGCATGAAGACATCGGATTGAAATGGGTTTAATCGTTTCTCAAACCTGTTACAAAGCATTTATTTAAAATGCGTGCAATCTAAAAATCACTATTTATAGTGATAATCTAAACAATTTGGCGGAACTGAAAGATGAGATATAGCGATATGTACGTAACATTCCTCCCGATATGTTAAGCGCTTCTGTTTTTTTTTGTCGTGTCCGTGTTTTTACGGAAAGGGGGTGCAGTAGCTTCTGAGGGTAAAGACCCCTGAGCACCCCGAGGGCAGAAGTCTGACTTGTAGCGCCTCTGTTGAGAATGCAGTAATGCGATTGAATTTGCTTTCAGAAAATGGCGAAAGAATGTATTTAGTTACTAGTGTAAGTATAGATTTAAGTAATTATTCAAAAATTTCTCCCATAGGGAAGTGGGATTTTCATCGCTAGTCTAAAGCAATCAATTTATAAAAAATCTGAGCATTGGGATGAAGTAAATTTCTTAAGGCAACAACAATTATGAACGTTTACAATTTATATTCTTATTTATAATTTTTAAAAATTTAACGATTTAAAATATTAAAAATAGAAAATTTTACAATTTTTTTAGAACATACGTAAATTACAAAAATACAAGAAAAAAATCATTAAATATAAACTATTAAGATTAAAATAAGACAATTGATAAGGAAAAATATTTATTATATTTCAATCATTAAAGTCTAAAACATTAAAATTTAAAGAAATCAAAATATAAAATTTGACGATACTGTTTTGAATAAAACCCAGAACTTGCAACATGTTTGATTCACATACAAATGAATGTTGCATGTTTCACACATTGGCATGCTTTTTAAGAAATTTCAATTATTTCATTTAAAAAATTTTAGTTAAAAATTTATTGAAATACCAGCATTTTTGTAACTTTGAAGCATTTTATGGCATCAATTAAGTTTTAAAAAGTTCCATCAGATTTAAAAAAAAAAAAAATTTTATTTCCCTAAAATTAACTTTTTGCATGAGTGTTTAATATAAATATTATATTTCTATATTTTTGCTACAATTTTTTTTTTTTTGCTTTAATTACTGGATTTTTATTCAAGTGTGATGTGATATTATTAAGTATACTTCTTGTGCATATATAATCGTTGTTATAACTAAGGATAGAGTTTAAAGAATAATGATCCAAAGTTACAATACTATTAAGCAATCGGATTAAAAGTTGGAAATTTCTTTACAATTTTCTAAGGGCACCCATCCTAAATAGTTAGCCGTGGATTCCCAAATTAAATGCATATATAATATTAAATAAGGATGTTCTTTAGTGAAATTAACTGCATAAAATTGGCAAAATCGGTCAAATTGTTGCATGCTGTGTAAAAACTTTATTTTGTGATATTTCATCAAAAATGGAGAGAAAGGACTGATAACCATTTATGATGTAGCTATAGTTGCAAATTCAAGGGTTTTTTTTTTAAAGTTTTAGTTCAGTTTAGTTATATAACGTACCGTTGTAATGCAATACTAGGGCTATTTTGGGACGGCCCTCGTAATTTTGAACTGCGGTCAGATGACGAGGGCGACACCTGAAGTGGCACCCCCCTCTCCACACCAGCGGGAGGACGTTTGGCCTGACAGATTTAACGTGCAAGAGACCCTCTCACACGATCGTTCTTCGGTGAATCGAGTCCCGAATCTGAAACATTCCAGTTCCGACGCCGAGACCTTACCACCAGTCCACCGCAGATTCAGGTAATTTGCAGTTCTATGTTGTGCACCTTATGAGGCCTCTCGACGGTTAATTTAGTTACATTTCAGCACATTAATGATTTTTTTAGATTAATACTCTTAATTTTATTACCCTTTGAATATATATTTGTTTCATTTTTATGATAGTCCCTTTAAACTAACCACCATCCATCCGCACAATATTCAGCTTTATAAATATTCTAATAATTAAGTAAATATAATTAAACATATCGGAATCTGAACAATCAATAATATCTTAATCTTTTATAATTCATAGAATTTTCAAAAATTCATTTATTAAAAAAAATTAATTTCGAACTAGGAAAATAAAATGCTCCTTATATGCCTGGCAGGGAATCCGCCATGAATTGGGCTTTCACGAGCTCAATTCATGGCGGATAAATACGAGCTTTCAAATGGAATAAAAATAAGTAATCGTGTCTGGGGGTGGGGAAATCTGACGTATCCCACTCATAGAGATTGTGCAATGAAGAAATACTTTTGTAAATTCTTTCGAAAATGTGTGAGAGGGAGGGAATCAACTGATAACGCAATTTAAAGAAAACTTTCAAATAAATCAAAAATTAACAAAACAGTTACAGTTGTTTCATTTAGTAGATTGATTCTAGGGGTTTCTTTGTTATATTGAACATATAAACAGTTCTGCATTTCTAGTCATCAGTAACTTCACTTTTGTATATTTTAGTTCTGGGTCGGAAACCTATTGAAACGGAAAAACCAAAAGCAACAATTTACAAAAATTTCCGGTTTTTAAAGAGCTACTAAAATTTTCGATTTAATATAATAGTATTTGCTTATGCATATTTGATTTAAAATAAACGGCTTTAAATACAGAATAATGTTAATTCATATAAAATTACAAATATAGATAGTTACATGAATCGGATCATTGGCTTTTTTGCACGCCTTTTTGAAAGTTTGGTTAAATCTGACTTACCGCTTGTTGTTTTAAGTTTCAAACAAGACTCTATATTTTTACTTGTCAGTTGACTTCTAAATTTGCTTTTTATTATATTCATACAAGAGAGCGCTTGCTCACACGAATATGCCGACTCGGAAATCGTCAGCACTCCATAAGCCAACTTCTTCTCCTCACAGTAGCATTCTGAAATAGTATTCCATGCGTCGAATATAAGGGCCTAAACTTACGAAATTTCTTTTAGAGTTCTCTACTTGTGATGCGAGATTTGCATGCATTACTGGACCTCCAACTTGGTCTTCAGTTCTGAGAACTTGCCACTCCACAAGTCTTTGGCTTTCAAATCTAACAATTACATTTGAAACGATCCAGCATCAATTGCAAATGGCTCAATGTTGATCTCATTTCTATTTAGACTTACTTTGAGCGTGAGAGTACTCTTTTCTTTGAATAGTTCGAAATCTTTCAGAGAATCGATCCTACAGGTTCTTTAAAGTTATGCTAAAGAGAGAATAGGTACTTATGAAAAAATTTATTTTTTAACGGGTTTTGAAAGTAAATTATTAATTTTTCGTCTAGAACTAGAGAGCCGCAACTTTACATCAAAATAGCCACAGGTTGCCGACCTCTACTCTAGCTGGTTTACTGTCTACACTTAAATTCCTGTGTTACACAGATTGGGAATATATTTCTATCAAATGTAAATATGTATGATGAAATGCCAAATCTCTAATTTATAATTATATTATTTGGTACCAGTGTAACAAGATATTATTTTGCTAACAGTAATTATACATACTTTCTTTCCTTCCTTTTATATGAGAAGAGATTTTTTTTACTGATGATAGTTAACGGAAAAACTTTGGCTACAATTCTTCAACCATAAATTTTTATGGTATCATTTGCAAACACAACCCCATTTTTAGGATAGTTTTTTTTTCTCTTTTTTTTTTTTAAATACAAAAATGAAATGTAAGAATTACTAATAGTTATGCATGCTAAAGAATTTTTCATTAAATTTATCAGTAAAAAAGTTTTGGTTTAATAATATTTATATGAAGTGACCCACTATCCATATTGTCAGAAGTAAAAAAATCAATCGAGTATAACTTATAATGAATAAATTTTAAATATTTATACATGTCTAAATTATTCCGTCTTATGCAGTACTTACAATAAAGAAGGCAAGTGTCATTTTTTCCATTGTTACCATTATTCAAAATTTACTAATACAATATTTAATAGAGAAATATTTTCACCTCATTCATTTAATGATGCTACGACATTGTGCAATAAATATTTATTGCAGATCTATGGAGATTGATGAATTCAGTCCAGTTACTTCTATTTTTATACATCATGTTCATACATAATATCAATATGTTTTTATTTTATTATTTGTGTAAGGACTAAAAAGAACTTCAAAACTAAAACTATCCAAAAACATTATCAAGACAAAGAAATGCAATATCTTTTTTTCTTTATTTTTTACTTTGTAAACTGTAAAGGAGAACAGTTCTATTGCGCTTTAATGAAATCTATTAAAGGGTTTGTAACTCTTAAAAATTCTTTTATACATTTTTTAATACCAATAAAAATATCCAGTTCAATTTTGTTGAAATTCAAACAACTGGGTATTTTTTAAATACATGGGACAGTTAAGTTTCATTTAGTATTTATAGAATAATTTTGATATACAGAATTTTTATTTCTAAAAATTTTTATCTTGGAATTTTTCATTACATATTAAAGGTGGGAATTCTTACACCTCATCATGAAATGCAATTAAGAAAAGACAAAAACATTAGAGTTCAAATATTTATTGACTTAAAGATATTACAAATAATTTTTTTTAATAAAAGAAAAAAAAAGGGCTCATTATCAAATATATAATAACTTTACTTTAGGTCTAAAAATCAGATACTGTTATGATAATAATTATTTTTTCAAATAAAACTTACAGCCATTCAATAGTTAATTCCAAAATATTTCCTCTCCCTAAAAAAAAATTCAACTAAAAATTCAGTCATTGTTATGAAAAAAAAAAGTATAGAACAGAAATTAATGTTGTTATTCTCTTATAATTCATTTAAAGAATAAAATCAAAATAAAACTTGAGTCAAATTACAAAGTTTCATTCAGAAAAATTATTGTCTCAGTCCATAATAATTATTAGTTGATTCTTTATAACTATCAATTTAATTTCAAAATCTAATGAGGACAAAGTTTTCCATACCTTTCCAAATTTTCAAATACTTACTTTCTCTGTCAACCATTCTGCAGTTAATCACTTCAATATATCCTTGAATTCTGATACTCTGTAAATAACTAAGGCAATTTTGCAACAAACGCAAAAATGTCGTGACAGCCATTCATTCATCTTATCTGGATAGTTTTAAAGTCCTGGAAGAAACTACTGAATATCTAATCCACTTTCTAATTTATACAGGTTTCCTTTTCTTTCCCATAGATTGTAAATACTTATATGTACATCCTAAGATCAGAAATGAAATATAATTACATAAGAGGATGATATCCAAAAGGAACATTGTCAAACAGCACTGTAATACTTTCCACTGAATTATCTATTTGGTGTAAAAGTTAAAATATTATTAATATTTATAAACTCGAATCATATATACAAACAAATTATTTTAAAAAATGTCGGGAAAATTTACTAAGCACTAAAGGTTTAAAAATAATTATATTTATTATTATAACATTAATATTTACAATTCTTAACATGCAACAGTAATAATATTCATCAGAAAGCTTTTTTACTAATACTTTGCTTAGTTATATAGAATATCAAAATTGATAATATATGGTTAGATAAAACTAATGAATTAATAGAGTATTAATTTTCATCGAAGATGCATTTCAAAAATCTGAAACATAATCAAATTAAATTAACTTAGTGCGTTTCCCGAGTAATTTTTGTAAAAACAAAAACATTCATAGCCTTAGCCAAATCATACTTCTGCAAATTTTCAAATATGAAAAATAAAGTATGTTGTATAAGGAATTATAAACAACATACACAAATAGTTAAAAATAATTGCAGTAAGAAAAGCAATTATAATGCCAAATATCTGAACAGAATACATAATTAGTAAGAAATGAGAATGTAAATATAGAATCTCAATACATAAAACCTTCATATACAATGGGAAAGCCCAAATTTAATACTATGATAATAACTGCATCATAAGGATAGATAAAAAAATACATCAAATTATGCAAAAGCATTTCAAAATGCTGTGTAAACCGAACAATTTAAAAAACGAACTACCATTTCCAAATTGCAAAACAAGATTCAAATGGAAAAAATACCAAATTATATATATTTTTTAAAAAAAGCAATAACTTAAAACAAATCCAATAAAAAGTAAATGCCACCACACACACAAAAAAAATACTTTGAAGCCACTTCATTTCTAAATGCAACATTGATAATTTTAGACTCGAATGTCTCATGCACAAATAATAGACGACATAGATTAAATATTAATTACAAAATTTATAAACACATTTACTGACTGAAACTTAATGAACATAAAGTAAAAGTTATCACAAAAAAACTCGTATTTTTTAATTGCATCAAAATTTAATTTGAATGAAAGTTATCCTAAGGGAAGGTAGGAAAAAAAAAAACCATATCTGATGTAAAAATTAAGCAGTTTCCACTTGCAATTTTATTACAATTATTAAGTGCAAATATTTTCTGTTAAAATATTTAATTAAATGTTAAGTGCAAATATTTTCTGTTATTCTAGTTTTTGTTGGAAATACTATGCTCAATTTATTTGGTGTAGAAAGAAGTAAAAATATCAATAATCATTTTTGAAATTTCAAAACTGTGCTCAATCAAGAATAATCAAAATAACTCAAAGAAGTGCTTATGAGTAAACAGAATTCTTTGAATTCAAAATTGGAACACTGATTGCGATAATCGAAAAAAGATTACAGAAAATATTTTGGTTGAATTTTCTTTTTACCATATTGCAGAATGAAAATATGTATACTTTATTTATGGTGCATGAGAATTTTGATGACCCATTTATAAATCAACAAGGCCTTTCATGGATTAGCAAGATATAAACAATAAATGTTATGTTAAATACTAAAAATTAATGCTAAATGCTTTAAAATATTTCTACTTCTATACAAAATAGCAAATTTCATGTATTTTAATGAATTAAATGCTTTTTCTCTGTTTAAATAATTTTCAAACAGCTGTAATTAAATCAATGTTAGTTACTCTAAATTATAGATTAAATAACACATGTTTAGCAACAACATAACCTAATTCCTTCTACATTTGTATTGTACACAAGTGAAAAATAATTATGTTCTTTAAGAGGTCATCTAAATAACAATAGGCATAAAATAACTAGACAAAAAAAATTGCATTATACTCAATTTCTTTTCAAAAACTACATGAAGTCATATTTGAGCTATTATATAATTACCTTTTAAACATGAAATAATTTACTTAAATTATGAAAAAAATATATATATTGGCTTTAAAAAATATAGTTTCTTCTCAGCCTTCTGACAATTCATATACAGGAAAAAAAAAAGTCAATTTTAAAGAGGTAGTGCTATTTATTACTTAAATAAATTTAGAAAATGTAGATTAAATACTTGTTTCATGAAATGAAAATTTTAACTGTACATAGTTATAATTTATTTACAATTCCAAAAATATTTAAAAAGTATTGAATGTTCTGGAAATATGTTGGGGTTAAAAAAAATTAAAAGGTTTTAAGCAACATGTTTAATATTTCATATTTTTTTTTTTGTTTACAATACACAGGATACTTATAAAAAGCTATATTCTCTATTAAAATCAATACATTTTTTTGTTTCCTTTGTTATTTATTAATATAGTTTTCACTAATATACTTATTTTAACAAATATTTCCAAGAGCATCATACTTTCATAAAATGCAAATTTTAAAGCAATGTAAAAGAAAAAGACAAAAATGTTATGCTCATGGTTAGTTTCAAAAGAAATGCTAATTAAAATTTCCGAAACTAATGCTAATAACTTTAAAAAAAAAATTATGATAATTAAATTTTCATTGATGAAATCTAAATTCTTAAGATATTTAATATAAACTGGATAGCATGCAGAATAGTTTTGTTGATTAAAAATTAAAATTTTACAAACACCACTTAAAATCTATAAATCAAATGGGCATGCTAATTCTAACAATTTTTTTTAAAAAAATCCTCAATGTTGTGTTTTATTCTTCATACTGTTTTTAAAAGCAAGCCAAATTATAATTTTAATGCAAAATAAATAAATAAAAATAAAATTGGGATAATTTTAGTAGTTATAAAAAGGATTTTTAAAAAAAGTTGTAAATTTCCATTTTCAGTAGTCTGAAATTCAAGAAAAAAAAATCGAGTTCACTGATAGATGATATATACTAGTTTTCAATAAATAATTTGAATCACTATTTTGAATTCAATAAAAACAAATTGAGAAACTGAAATATATCAATATTACTTGAATGAAAAATTTAAAAGTGTACTTTCCAAAAGAGCTGAAACATATTTTTCATATTAAATATATCTATGTTTTAAACAATGAACTTTAAATAATATCCCACATGAAGAATAAAATGAGACTGAAGTATGCTTAACACACTGTTACCAGAAATTTGATATCACAGTTACAAAAAATACAACTCATAATTCTGAATCCAGTCAGATATTTATGAAGATACATATAATACAAGAAAAATTTTTGAATAAAAAAAAGTAAGAAAACTCTTTTAAGTATAAAATTTATGGTTGAATTTACATAATACTTGATAAGTTTTTTTCAACGACAAATAAGAAATTATTTCTGATATAATTAACATGTATCCTAATTTACATCATCAATTTATGAATGCACAAATTAAGTTAACATGCAACTAAATAGTGTGAAAAAAAGTAAAATTTTTAATTCCATAAAATTTGTGGTGTTTTAGCATACTAAAAATAAATAAAACATTCATTATTTATTTTTAATTCAAAGTGATTACAGTTAGGTTACAAAATTTGAATAATTGATAATATCCTAGTTGAAACAAATGAAAAACAATTGGTTTACCACGTTAGCAAAATTTGTTTTCAAGTGTCCATGAATATTAATATCAATTACAAATTATTGTACAGTAAAGCATTCCAAAATATTTAGTTGGGGGGCATCGAGTTAACATCTTATTGATAATTTAATACTGTCTAAAAGTCATGTTTTTTTTTTTTTTTTTTTTGTGACTGGATTACGATGTTAGCCAGTAATGTATTCAGAAACAGCAGCATTTCAAAAACAGTCCAACAGAGAGGTGCCTTTTAAAAGTTTATATTTTGAATTTAATATAATATCCTACTATAGCATTAATACAATGTAAGTGAGAAATAAAAATGAACTTTGAAATTTTTGAAACAAAAAATGTAATAATATTGTGTAATATTAAGTATTTTTGCAAAGTAACAATTTCATTAAAAAATGTATAGAGATGACTCAAACATCAAAAATAATCTTTTTAACTAAAAATAAAAATAATTTTAAATCATATTCTAAAGAATGCAAGAAACTGGTGCAATTCCCCCCTCCAAATACTTAGGTTTTTTTTTTTTTTTTTTGTATACAAGTTCCTGTTGAAATTTTGAAAAGTTTACAGGTTTGTGTTTTATTCATAAATTATGGCATGCATATATAAAAAAAGTTAAAATTACTCTTTAGGTCAGAATATTATACAAAGTTACCATTAGAACATAGATACTTTTTAATTAGTAAAAATTCACTCTGAAATTTTTTATTTTATAATCAAAATGTAAAAATTTTTCTTCAATGGCTCTAGAGCATATTATTGAACAAAAACCATTTTTCTGCAACTTTAAAATAAGCTTTGCAGTAAATTTCCTTTCTGCAATGATTTTTAAAAAAATGTATTACCATACTTTTTATTGTTTTAATTTTGGCATTAATACTTGTTCCAATGGCATATTTTGCATGTGTGCACACTGTCATTGATACAGATAATTAAGAGCAAATTTTAAAAATATAAAGACAAATCAAGCCTAAACATTCTGAAGAAATTATGCATTGACAAGATCAGCATTGTTTTATAAAATTTTCACTGCCAAAGTGAGTTTGATAAATATATATACATATATAATTATTTGCATTCAATTTATCATGAAATGAGAGCATGCCAACATTAAATATATGGGATACATTTTCTAAATAAAAAAAAGAAGCTCTTGGGGAAAAATATAACACATATATGTAATTATTAGTTTTAAAAGTCTAGGGAAGCTCAACAGAATCAGAGAGTGTATACATTCACGCAGCCAGAAATTATTATTGCAAATGTTGCCTTCAGTTTTACACAACAATCAAGCACTTCAGAAAACAGACACACACCGTTCAGCAAAGAAACTTTATTGAAACAGACAATCTTGCATAATTACAAACCAAAGACTCAGAACAACTCACAGCAAATAGTCAAATACCAATCATATCCATTTACATACTCATGAGTGTTTTTTTAACACCTGTTATCTTTAATATTTTCTATATCAAACATCACCACAGCTTCCATACATTAATATTCAGAACTCGCACACAAGTTAAACAGTATTAAATAGAGTGAACATGCATAGAGATTAAACATCGAAGTACATGAAGTAATGTATTCTGATAACTAAGCTTGCCACATCTCTTTAGACATTAATACTTTAAAAAAAAGAAAAGAAAAATTATGAATGGAATTACATCTCATATAAAATAACTTAAGATCTGTGCAAATACAGAGTTGAAAAAACAAAGGCATTTTATGTAGGCTTTAACAAACATAATTTTACAAAAAATACATGCATAAAATTATTGCAGCAAATAATAAAGAAAACAAAGATTTCAGTCTTCCAACAGATAAAACATTTAATAAATAATAAAAACTTTTTGGATAGTAATTCATCCTGTTAAATAATCTGATCTTTATGTAAATAACATCCAGTATGCCTACATTTTAAGACAAATAAAAGAAAATGTGATACTCATTTATTCAGAGCTATATTAGTAAATTTAAAAGCAAGCATAGAATGAAAAATAAGGTTCAAACAGTCTAGACTAAGAATCATCTAAAGTATGTATAGTATTAAAGTTACTTAAAAACTCCCATGTTATTATATAATTATTTAATTTTATATAAAAATTATTTTTCTAAAGAATTACATTTAAAATAGTTCCCATCTGAAAGTATTCAATATTTTTAGGTTACTTTTTATTATTTCTTATTCAACCAAAGATGTATTTATAAAATAATTTTATTCTTATTTTTTCAAATTATAAACTTTAAGAATTTTATCAAAAAGTAATCATTTCAACAGATTAAGGCTTATTTATTCACTAATAATTCCATTAAAACTATACTAAGTAAAGTAACAGTAGTATTATGCAAAAATATGAGCATAGGGTATTGATAGTTTTCAATCTTATCTAAAATTATAAACTAAGACAATAAAACCAGTCCAACTAATAACAGACGCACATCTATACCATGAATCAACCTACACCAACTAAGAGAATTCAAAGACAACAAGCAACTTTTAAACCTTGCAAGAAAATCAAAAATTAAGCATCTGCAGCGGCACACATAAAAGACGACATCTCGGACAAAACTATTCAATTATTTCTAATAACCATCTTATTATTACTGGAAGAATATCAAACAAATGATTGAATAACTAAATACATCCAACCTTGAAGTAACAAAAAATGCATGAATTAATTCATTTTGTAAACAGGAGAAATAAAAAGCTATCTTACAGCAAATTTCTATTACACTGCAATGGATTATAGATTTAAGAATTTTCAGTAATTATAAGAGGAAATTCTATCACTTCTAAATTTAATTTTATTCAATCACTATAAGCAGTAGTTTTCAGCACATGAAATATAAAATAACTAGTCTCAAAGAAATATCTGAATTAAACTTTAAGCATACAAAAGCTATTATTCAGATCCCAAAAATTCATTACAGAAATAAGAATTTTCCCCATTCGAAAATATCAACTCTTACAACTAACGGCAGTTATATCCCCATTGTTTTAAACTTAATTTTACATATCTAATTTAAATCAGAACTATTCAAATATATTTATGCATATATACATGTTTACAAAGATCACTTATAATTCCTTAATACATCAAACTTTCATTAAAGACTCATGTATTCAAGACACCGCATAAACTTTTTACACATACATCACTGAACATCACAAAGATAAAAGTGTAACTTTATATTACGTTATGGTAAAATAATTTTTACAACTCTTTTTTAAACTGCTTTTCTTGATGTTTCAAATCTCAAACTAGACTTTTTATTATTTTTTCATTTATTAAAATCGCGCTCAGCAAGAGCAAAGTACATAAAACCTCCAGGCAAGGCACTTTTCCATATAACACATGCTATCCCACTTAGACACAGAGGAATGATAACATTCATTCATGAGACACATGAATTGTGAATTCTCTTCTCCACAAATAAATAAAAAAATCTTTTAAAAGTTATTCCTCTCAGCACACGCTTCACATGCTTAAATAAACTGACTCTCTTATAAACAATTTCATAACAAAATAATATATATTTGGATGCTTTT
>JAPMOQ010038724.1:421270-567252 GCA_026543055.1 Argiope trifasciata
AAAAAAATTCAATAGTATTTTTTAACCATGGATTATATATTCCTAATTTTATTTTTTTCACCTGAGCTTAGTTTGCCTGTTTCTGCTTCCAACCTTTTATTATAAAAAAACTAAAAACCATTGAAATTTACTAAACAAATTTTAAAATGAATGCAAGAATTCTCATTAAGCATAAAAAAAATTTTTCTTCTTTATAAAAGTTTCAGTTCTTGTTTGAAAATTAAATATAATAGTTGAATCCTTATTTTCGATCTATTGTAATCTTAGATTTTAATCCTTTTAGTTTAAAACAGAGGTGTCCAAACTTTTCGCGGCACGGGCCGGATCGAAATTAGATTCATGTTATACGGGCCACATGTATATACAAATTGAAAAATATCATTATGAGTAAAGTAGCATTAAATACTATTAATTAATACTATTTTATTGTAACTTGAAAATACAAAATACTAAACAAACAAAGTATAATTATATAATTATTTTATATAAATTAAAATATTTTCATGCAACTTCTAATGCGAATGATGAAACTGTATTTTTTGTTGAAGATTGTCTTTATATTTGGGATCAAAATTTGTTACACTAATCATAAGCAATGACTGCAAATGATCATCGGATAAATTTGCTCTATATTTTGATTTGAGATAATTCATTCGAGAAAAAGTTTGTTCGCACACGTAAGTAGTCCCAAACATTGAAATGAATTTACGAGCAAATTTCTTCAAATTTGGAAACTCTTTTGCATCCAAATATTTATAAAAATCTATTAAGTTTCCTTCCTTGTATTTGTTCTTGATTTGTTCGTTTGCTTGAAGATCAATAATTTCTATTTGAATCTGGCTTGAAATTTCAGCAACGTTGCAATCAAATGGATTTTGGAACAGCCGAATTTCTTTTGAATTCATGTCCAAATCAGAAAATCGCTTTTGAAATTTTTCTTTTAAATTGGCGATTATCTTTACTGCAAATGCAATTGGAAATTGTTCTTCAGTTTTTTTCCCCTCCGCGGGCCGAATAAAATCACTTGGCGGGCCGAGTTTGGCCCACGGGCCATAGTTTGGACACATCTGGTTTGAAATAAAATTCTTTTCCAAGCCGGAAAAAATTAAATAACAAGAATCACAGCAAGTTGGGTAATTGATTTTGAGTAGGAAGCATCAAGAATATTAGCATTCATTTTTATTGTATCCTTACAAAATAAATCAGCGTTCGAACGTGGCAATTATTGTGCGCAGTTTGTTGCTCAAGTGCTTCAGCTGTCAGCCATTAGGGTCACGTGAATATTCTAAGGTAGGAATGAGCTTTTTGACCTCGCCATGATTCAGCTTCATGTGAACTCTGCTTAAGGCTTATTTCGTCATGATTTTAAGTCTTTTATGAAGCAAAAGATGTAAAAGTTTGATTTAAATCCACAATTTGTCAACTCAACCAATCATTTTATTTTTATCTCTATTAGCATTAGATATTGTAATATTTACTTAGAATATTGTTAGATGTTCTGGACGCCTGCCAATGTCCCAAAGATATAGCTATAATGTTGTTTGGCAGTTTGTGTCAATAAGGCTAGTTTACTAAGATTTTGTGTTATAGTGTCCACATGTAGTTGGATGGACTCGGTTATTTCGGCAGACGGATCTTATCACCTATCATCTGTACTGTAACGAACGTGTGTGACGGTTCTCTTCAGACCATACCATTTGACCTGCAGCAACCAAATTTTGCACTTGTATACCTTGGAGGTCGAGAATGTGAGCCTCGAAGCGATTTTTGAAATTTTAACGAGAAGTTTAATTAATTTAAAATGAAGCTGAATTTTTGTTATAACTTTCGAAAATATTGCCGCCTAAAAGTAAACTTTACACCAATACAAACTCTTGAAAAATCTTTTTTAGTGATATCAGTTTAAAAGTAATGAGAAATTTTACTGAGTTTTGGCAAATATTTATTCATTCACTTATTTATTCATTTTTTGACTAATTTCCAACAATAGATAGTACTGTTATTCTAAGGTTCAAACCGTTTACGTGGTTTCATCAGCACTCTCGTGATTTTTTTTTTCGTCTTCTGAAAATTAAATAACAAAATTTTTGTTTGAGACATTGAGTTTAAAAACACATTTTCGAACGATGTTTGTCCGTCTGTGACTAAGGTAACTAACAAATCATTAAGCTATTCGGCTGAAATTTGGTATAGATAATTATAAAACGATACACGATAATTATAAAACGAAGAGAATTAACTAGACAGAATTTGGTGCACACATTTAACATTTAACAGATTTAGAGACCAATCTAACAAAGAGTAGTTCGGTTTGGGTTTTTTGGCACAAGGGCCATCTTCTAACAAAGAGTACAGTACTGTGCAAATTAATTAGTACTAACATAAAAAGTTATCACCTACGTTGTTTGGTTAGTTTAGGTTCACTTACATGAATGGTATATCAATCTAATATAAAATATGTCCTCCTCTAGCTTTAGTGAGATCTTATACATATTTTAGCTTGCATATCACTAATTTATAACATATATTTTTGATGTCATCAACATGCAACCAAACTTTAATGACATTTTCAATCGTATTTCTCTCAGTGTATCAGAACATTTTACTTTCACGTTTCTTCCCAATGCTCCAGAAATTTTTCATGAGATTTATATCGCTAAAATTATGAAGCCGATTCAAACTGTTAATTTTTTTTTTTTCTGGAACCAAAATTCTTTACCAGCTTGGAATTGTGGTATAGGGCAATATCTAGCTGAAATACCAGCAAACATTTACATCAGATGCACATTTTTTTTTCAAGTATTGATATGTATTTGTTTAGAGTTCATCATACCTTCAACTGCCAAACTCTCCAGATGTAAAATAATCCCTAAACATTTTCTTTTGAGGGTTCTCAACTGTTTGATTAAGATGTTGCTCTCTGGGTTTTTTTTTATCACATTCGTCTAACAAATGTTGATCGAATTCTTTGCCCCCCAAAATGTTTTGTCATCTAACATTACCTTATTCCAGTCTTTATCAATCCAGGATTGATATTTCTTGACTCAATACAAACATTTTCTGTTCATTACAAGTATTAACAAATGTTTTTTGACTGATGTTCTTGCCCATCTCCTTGCTTCAATAAGCTTTCATTATATTGTTGATGAATTAACACTCATACCAGTGGCTAATAATTTTAATTAATGTTTTGTGAGGATGCATTTTACTATTTTTTACTCGAAATTTGTGTGTCCGAAATGCTGTATTGTGCTTACACCCCTATTTATTCTTTTGTTTTGGAGAACTGTCCCAAACTTAATTTGCTGATTAATTATCCTGGAAACACTGGATTTTCCAACCCTAACTGCAGCAGAAATATCCCTTATTGTCATTGAAGTATGCTGACTGAGCGTACCAATTCTATTCTTTTTCCTAACGATGATATACATTTTTTAACATTCATTACCAGTTTGAACAATCGATTTCTTTTTACTGTATCTGAAACACAATTGATGGTAAAATACTATATACATGATGATTACATGATCAAACAGGTTTAAACTAGTTAATGCTTTTTGAAAAAAATTGCGTCGAAATTGGCTTGAAGCAGAAAATTCCCGAGAATTGAAGAAATTTATAAAAAAATGAGTTTGTTCCAATTAATTTGCAAAGTATTACAGATTTTCTGTAGGTGTGAATTAAATATATGAACTTAGTATGGGATTTTGTAGCTGCAAGTGCAGTTTGATGTCAATTTTTTGCTTCAATCGGTTGGGAAAAAAGCGTCTTAAACATAAATTCGATTTTCGGTGAGTATTAACGACATAGCAGAGATTATTCGCAGATTTTCATAAAAGAATTGTTTATAAGACAAATCACTTCGTCAGAATTCTTAAATGTGCGTATACGTCGAAATAAAAGCGCAACTAAAAATCCTACTTTGCAGTAAACTTTAAAAAATATCTTTTTAAATCACAGGTTTACTGGTGCAAAAGTTTGCAATTAAAAGATTTGACGAAAAAAAATATTTGAATTTTTGACTTCAGTAAAAATATCGTAACAAAACTATATATAAAGTTAATTTTTAAAATTTATTAAAATAAAAAAAAAAGATTTGTTCTGAAACAAAATTGGTGTAATTGAAAAGTTAATGTTTTGAATTTTTAAGCAGGATAAAAGTCCTCTTTTTTATAGGATATTTTCAAAAATATCACAAATTTTATTTTTAATTAACTTATATACTTATAAACATTTGAATTTTGAAAAATTAGCAATAATCCCTTTTGTCTTTATTAAAGCAGCATTCTAGAATATTTCACTCAATTGGCAAAAATTCTTTAGATTTCTATATAGAATACATACACAATTGCGTACCTAACTTGATGGTTCTGGGTCCATCAAGTATTCTGTAGGATTTTGAATTTCATATGTTAAATTATTTCCTGGAAATATGCCAGTTAAAAAATATTCTCACGTTAAAATAAGTCTAAATTTGATTTTATTTAGAAGAGTATTTCTCCATTTATTTTCTCATATGCAGACATTGAATCTTAAAGGCATTGAAATCGTAAAAAATTGTTGAACATAAGCTGTTGATAAATCTTCACATTTCAAACCTAAAATCCGAAGGAAACATTTTTGCAATCATGCCTGTCGATCCACGACAGACGTGAATACGATGATTTAATATGAAGGCAAATTGGATTGCATTTATTATACCAAAGTTGTTAATTTTTGTCAAATCCGGGAGAAAGTAGTCCCAAGAGAAATTTGTTCTAAATGTTCTTCCGTACAAAAATGAAGACGATAACATAAAAACGCAACAGTTTAGATGAGGTAATTTTAGAATGATATTTTTCCACCAAAACTGTCATGAGATGAAGTACGTCCAATTTCTGGCTAAATCTGTCAATAGGTATACTGTTTGTTCGTGTGTACGTAATAGATGAAATGTAATATATCATCTACTCTATTCTATCATCTACTCTTTTTATATTATCACTCTTTATATCTCAGATGGATTAGTTTGCAAATGCATATTCGATTCTCTATAACGCATTAAAATGCTGAATACAAAACACGGTATATCATGTAAGCAGTGGCTGTGATAATATAAAAACCTTCTGAGTACTGAAATTGTTAGTGTAAATAATTCGCAGAATGTTATCAATACAATTGTTTCAGATTCAAACATATAACAGTCATTTGGTGAATCCACATTATGTAAAAAATAATGTAAAAAAATATGGCATACAATGGCTCCCAAATGTATTCTTGTACTTTCAAAATATGAATTAAAAGAAATGTAGTCATGCGTTGAATTCAAATATGAAAAATTTCTGAATACTTAGTAAAAGCATTCAGATATGAAATACTTTTGAAATGGAATTCAGTATTTTTTTAATATCATTTTCATGTGGTTGTGACAAAAAATACATTTTATTTTATTTTATTCCGAATAATAATGGATAATTCAGAAAGGAAAGAGAGAAAATTCATCATAACACATTCGCATATCGAAAAATTTTCAGATAAACTCATAATTAAATTATCGTCTGCCACTTTTTTAATTTTTGTATTTGGGGGATATTTTAGAAATGGTTTTATCAGAAATCTTTGTTCTCTTATTTCTCTATATTCTTAATATTGTTTTAAAATTGCTTGAAATCATTAGAAAATAACAACAACAATATATATATATATTAAATAATAAAGCGGTAAATGAAATAAGTATTACAAAAAATGTAGGCATATAAATATGGCATACACTGGTTCCCAAAAGTGTTCATGCACATGTAAAAAATGTGACGAAAACTCTCTACTGTTTGGAATTATAATCAAATATGACATCCGGTATTTTTTCTTATTATTTCCACGTGGTTAGGGAAAAAAATCTAATTTTATTTTGTTTCATTTTATTTTATACTTAATAGCAATGAAAATACAAAAAAAGTAGATATAAAATGCATTACAAAAATAATCACACATTAAAACCCTTTCGGTTAAATCTATGATTAAAATTATCGTCTGATATTTTTATTTTTACATTTTGGTAACTTTTTAGAAATTATTTGACTCAAATTTTTATTTCTTTACCTGCTCTACATTTTATATATTACTAGCTTTTAATCGCGACTTCGTACACATGGAAAGTTTGATGGGTATGTATAAGATCAATAAGTTTTGATCAATTCTATTATTCCAATACCGTTTATGACGTTTCATCTTATCTAGATGTAGCCTGTAATTCACACTGCTTCCTTAATTCTTCTAAATTCTGCTTGAGATTTGATTCTCTACTTCTAGTTACCCTCATTGCCAGAGCTTGATTACTCATTTTCGAAAGATTAGATTTGCGTTTTCCGGGCATTTTGAAAAACTATCAAATAATAACAAATCAAAAAGATTAAAACTATCCTAAAAACAATGCACTCAAAACTATAAGCATATATGAAAAATATATAGCATAAAAATACAATTTAACCAATTTTAAAGTACACAATTAACCTAAAAACAATTTATTTACAGTGTGTATCTGAAATAAAACAAAACTGTAAATCATGTACTCATTTCTTTAAAATTAAATCAAATCCGTTTTATTTATTGATCGAGATACAGATTGTTACAACAGCATAATATAATACGCATAATTTTTAAAACTTTTAATTTACATAGAAACACAGTTGTTAACAATCACTCGTGAACTTTCAACGCTAGTTGGCGTTACGCAAATACTTGACTTTCCTACTCCAATTGGGGTAACGCAATGCAGATTAAAAATTGTTTTTTTTGCTTTATTCTATTTTATTTTAATTTAAAAGTACTTCAGAATAAATCCAAAAAATCGATTCATTAACAACATTTGATTCTAAGTACATCAAACACTAAGAAAATAAACAGACTCGTTTGAAATAATCGGTCAAAATTCTGCTAAACCTAACCTGATTACTGCTGGGAAAAAAAAAAAAAAAAAAACTGGAGCTTTACTCATCTTTGGCGGGATTTGGTCTCAGCATTTTGGCGCGAAAATTAGTTAACCACTATAGTGTTAATAAAAAGTTAACCACTCAATTAACCGGAATAAAAAGTAGCCAATGTGCTATTTCTGACTATAATCTATCTTTGTGCTAAATTTCATCCAATTCGGTTGAGCCGTTCGGGCGTGATGGAGTAACAAACATCCACCCATCCATCCAAACAACCAAATTTTCACATTTATAATATATTTTAAAATGGCTTGTAATCGTAAGGAAACAACAATTAAAAAAAACTGAGTAGAAGCAATAAAAGAATCAGCACATTTCAATACTGATAACATTATTTCTTTTTATAATTTGAATTTAAGATCAGTACAAACGTTTTAAAGAAGAAAACGGAATTGAAAAGAAGATAAGAAAGTGTCGCCTAGTAAAGTTTACTGCATATAATATGAAATTTATTGCTAAAACATTTGTAAAAAATTCGCCTTAGAGTAATCTAAAAATTTAGAGATTAACAGATTTTTTGCAACTTTAATTTTACTTTCATTGTTAAAAGATTATTCAGATTATCTGGTTTATGTCAATATTCAGGTTGAAGAATTTTTTTGTCGATGAAAAAAAAAATAATAATAAATTTATACTTTCATTTGTGAGATCAATGATAAATAAGTTTGAAGCGTTTTGGAACTAAGTCTTATTTACAGTTCAAAATAAGTGTATCGTTTTTGGTTCTGATTATTGAATAATTATTTGGAGAAGGAAAGGCGGAACTTAATCTTAAGAATTTAGTTGGAACAGTGGAACATCTAGTGGAGGCGTTTTGGGGTGGGGACGTATGATTTCAGTAAAATGCTTTAATCAACACTTTCACACATTCCGAGTGAATCGATAAAAATCAGCTATGCCAAACAAATTCTTTTAAAACATATCTATATTTCCCTTTCCTAAATCTATTAGGTTGTTCGGAAAGTAATTTCGTTTTTTCCTGACAAAGGATTTAATTGCATTTTTCGCACCCAATTTCATACTTAAACCGCAAAATCATTCTATGTTTTAAGAGCTGATATAGCAAGGCTTGAGTGTGAAAAAGTGCAGCTGATTCTTCGCAGTAGTTTTTGGATGGTGCCCTTTTAAATATGGAGAGCAATAAACAGCATTTTCGTCATTTTTTTCTTTTTTGCTATAAAAGGTAAAAATGCTGTTCAAGCCAGAAATAAATTAGCCAATATGTGTGGAGAAGATGTGTTAACAGTACATCAGTACCAGAACTGATTTGCAAAATTTTTCCTTCAAATGAGGAGGCCAAAAACCACCTCAATCAGTTTTTTTTTACAGCAAAGACCAAAACTTTTATGAGCGTGTAATCATGTTACTACCAAAAATATGGCAAAAGGTATTAGACCAGAATGGCAATTTTATAATTTAATAAATAATTTATTCATTAAACGAAAATTTCTTTTCATTTTGACAAAAAAATACGAAATGACTTTCCGAACAACCCAATATAAGTGTCAAAGAATCTCTATCAGTAACCAATAGTATAAAATCACTGGGAGGAAATATTTTGGGCTTTTCTCTCATTTGCACCTCTCTTATTAATTAAATTGACTTATTACGTCACTTCTTTCTTATACCTAAATTACACTACTGGCCAAAAGCATTGAAAGTTCGAGAAATTATATATTTTTTCATGAATAATCCTACCAAATTCAAATGTAATATTTTCTTGTAGAAATGTGGTAGTGGAATTTTAAGCTATTGTGTCATCCATTGTGAAGCAATTTTCTACAACGATTGCTTCATCCCAGTAGTCTATATCTATATCTTCTATACTTATAATAAAGCTCAATGTGTGTGTTTGTGTGTGCGTGTGTGTGTGTGTTGGCGCTCTACAGGCCAGACCGTTGGACCTACAGCTACCAAATTTGGTACATGTATACCTTGGAGGTCCGGAATGTGCACCTCGGAGCCCTTTTTTCGAATTTTTCATTAGAATATGAATTAATTAAAATTTAAGCGAAATTTCGACGTTTTTCCGCCATAACTTCCGAAAATATTATTGCACAATCATGATTTTTATATCAATTTAAAGATAAAAAAATTAGCTTTCTAACGGTATCAGTGTTTTAATGTATAACTTAAGCTACTATTTTAAACGAATTTTTAAAGGAATATTTTAACTATGTTTTTATCACGTGACTGGATAAAATAAAAGAAAACAATGCCGGAAGTTCAAATAAAAAATTATCATCACAAAATAAATCTACAGAAATGCAACTGTCAGCACGTGACTGAATAAAATAAAATAAATATAAAATGTGATATTTTCTTTAAAAAATAAATGCAAAACAAAGCAATATCTATATCATTAAGTCAATAAATCTTCTTTATTTCCGGTAAACCTGATTGAATTTAGACAGGATATGCATTGAAATCCCGACTTAATGGCATATTTATGTAATCGTTTGCAATATCTGTATCATTAATTTAATACTTTTTTTTCCCTTTCTCGCTTTCTTTAAAAAAACATATTTAATATTTTGGCAACATCATCGATTTTTTTTTTTTTTTTTTAATATTTTGGAAGCATACCCGACGGTTCAAACCATAGAGCTGGGATACTGATAGAGGAAGTGCAACCCTACTTTGGTGTTGGACAAGATAAAAACACGTGACTATGGGACAGAATTTGTGTTAGCTGTAACCACGTTCTCCGTTCCCCATTATATTTTAATGGCAGATTTTTTCCCGCGTTTAACTGTTGGAATTTAAAGCTTATTTAAGCCATGTTTAATTATTGCTGTGCAATTAGAGGCAAAGAAAAAGCTTTTAAGGATAGCCCTGTGTCATTTCACATGTATTTACAAAAAAAATATTCTGTTTATATCCATTTTAAGTCAATTTAAAATTTCGTAACCTCGATTACTCCGTGATTTTAATGTTATAACTGGTTAATATTTCACAGTTTGGTTTAATTATTGTATTGAATTTATTTAACATGTTACTAAGCTTAGTTTAAACTGATGTAACTGCATTATATTTTGCTACTTGCTTTATTTTAATTTCGAATGTGTTGCAAGCGCTTGGCTACAAGCTTGGCGGGATTTTTTCTCGCCAATACAAGTGTTTACATAAACATTATTTACCGATTAATAATTTTGTGTTTATTTTAATGCAAATAACCAAAATGTTATTTTATTTATGTTTTAATAATAACTTTCAGGGAGATAGTTTGTGGTTTTTTTTTATTAAAAGAAAAATTTTAGCAACTAAATCATAAACTTTATTTAGTCACAAAAAATTTGTTTATGGGTTACACCAAATAAGCTGTATTTTTTTAACTTAGAATTCCTGTACTTTATTTTGATAATACATTTTTTTCTTATGTTCATATCATAATTTAGAATTGCATACCATTTTCTAATGAATGTAAAACCTTGAAAAAATACGAGTCAATATCTTGCTATTTGATACAAATTTTACTACTCATCTATCCCCTAAGCTATTTTTTAAAATTTTTATTCTGTAAAGAAATTGGAATAAATAATAGAAAATCGTTTAATTGTTTTCATAAGAAATAAAATAAAAAGAATATATGCTTTAATAAAACCCTATTGGGCAAGAATTCTGATTTTTATTTTTATAGAATTTGATTTAAAAATGCTATTTACCTAAATGCTTATAAAACTAATTTACAAGAATATATTTACAGTTGTTAAATAATTTTAATATTTATAAAATTGACTACCTAAAATTATATTTACATCTTCATACAAATAATAAATAACAACAAAGTAGTTTTCATCGAGTTAGATTATAAAAATATTTATTAATTTCGGTTTAAAAAATTTGTTGTGTGGCTCCAGTCACTAAAATTACTAAAATGAACAGTCTTCAGTATAAATATTTAGAATTATGATAGTTAAAGATTTTCTCTCTTTTCAAAAATAATTAAGTAATCTCTTCTCAATTCTTTTAATATTTTTTAACTGGGATACTAAAGTAAAATCAACAGATAAATGATTTTAGAAAAGGTTTCCTACCAGTTTTAAACTAAAAAATATCTGCAATAATAAATAAAATTGTTACAGACATCTCTAATATATAGTTTAAGCTTCTATAATTTCTATATCTCATAACATGGTTAGTATTGATATTTATTATTATATTAAGTTTATTAAAATAAAAAGACTTAAGTCACTTTAATAATCTGTTTTTAAAAAGCTGTTTTTTATCTGTTAGAGAGAATGATAGAAAGTATTTGAGCATGTAATGTAAAATCTTGAAATGTTATTAGGCGAAGAAAAGAAATAAAATGTTCATTTAAAGAAGAAAAATAATCACTTTTAATTAATGCACAAAAAAAAGTAAAAAAATCTAAATATAATTTAATTCGCATTCTGGTGTTATATATATATATATATATAAACTGTTTAGGAAATGAAATATGATTTATTTTTTAGGATTTCCGGTTGGTTTAACCGGAAATGAAAACCGACTAGACCCATTGTCGGGAAGCAAAATGTTGCGCGGCAGTTTTTGAGTATGCCAACATTTGCGATATGGCGCCAAAAAGGTGTTCTTTTTCCCAGATTTTTCTAAAGTCACGTGACTCATGTTGGGTACGCTTGTTGAGACAGGAAACAAGCAACTAGCTCCCTCCATTTATATATCAGCTCTATGGTTCAAACTGATTGATTTATAAATTTAAAGAATATTATTAGAAAAAAGGTGTACTTTTAG
This sequence comes from Argiope trifasciata, assembly GCA_026543055.1. Taxonomy (NCBI): domain Eukaryota; kingdom Metazoa; phylum Arthropoda; class Arachnida; order Araneae; family Araneidae; genus Argiope; species Argiope trifasciata. The sequence continues at coordinate 432,976 of JAPMOQ010038724.1, forward strand.
AACTTTCCGTCCATCATCTTAAAGAAAATATTAATTTCAGGCCAATACATGCCTGGAATTACTTCAAGGCTAATGAATATGTGATTTAATTGAAAATTTTAGAACGCTTTACTCATGGCGAACCAGCTGGTCACCAAAGGCGGCTAGTTCATAATAAAATCGCTCTGACTGTGAAGGATTTCGTTTGTTGCGCTGTCGAAGTGCGCTCGCTGTGGATGGTTTTTCAATTAAAAATTTTCATTTCTCTTCTAAACGCATGAATTAACTCTTGATGAGCGCCACAGTGTTATTTTAGTGCACAAAAAACATTTCAAATGTTAGGATTGCTCATGTCAGAATTACTAATTGGTAGGACTGCAATGTGTCGCCTGTTTCATACCTCATAAAGTGATTCAAAACCGAAGATTCCGTAAATAAAAAGTCTAAAATTGGTCATTTGTTGTTATCTTATATACTTGCTGATGCTACTCTGACGTGATCATGCCGTAAAAATAAATTTGAAAGCTCTGTACACTTGCAACAGAATAGAATGAGACAACGTATGTCATTGCCAATCCCAGAATAGTTAGCAGGAGGCTCTGTGAAGCTGCTTACAAGTCACAAATTTCTCGAAAAAACTTAGTAATGATGGAAGAAATGTGGAAAAAAAAAAAAAACGATCGGAGTGGGCCAATGTGCATAAAAATTGGAGTATTTCAGAATAGTGGCAAGTTATATTCAGCTACGAAAGTAGCTTCTCTTTAATGTCTGGCAAGTCTGTGCGGATTTGGCGTAAAGTAAAGGAGAAATGCTGCCAAAATGCCTGGTTCGTACACAAAAAACATTCTGAAAGCGTAATAATGTAGGGTGCATGTTATATTAGCTAATTGGAAGACTTCATGTTGGGAACCATGAATGGTGTCAAGTATGTTGGTGTGATGAAGGATCAATTGCTTCATAGTGCACATGAGATGTTTCCAAGGCAGATATTCATATTTCAACAATATCTAGCACCCTGATATACATCTAAAAAGGAAGACAAACTTTACTGTTAATTTTAAATTTCATTTCAGCTAAGTTCTTGCTCGTGTATCGAAACATTCATTATTTTATGTTAAGGCTGCATTTGCAAAATATGGTATTAATGTTCTTGTATATCCAGGAAACTCACCATATTTAAGCCTCATTGAGAATTTATGGAGTATAATGGGAAAGAAAATAACTGAGAACGATTTCAGAACAAAATGAGAACTTCAGAACACAATAATTAAAGTTTGGCGCCTTTAAATACTGAAAGAAGTGTTGCAAAACTTTGTGGATCCTATGCCTAAAAGAATGGCTGCCCTGATCGAAGCCTGAGGTGACCTAGCCAAATATTAAGTGCTTTTCAGCTAATTTGAACTTTTTTAATTCTATTTTCTGATCAAAAGAACTTGAAATTTGTTATTTACTTCATTTTATTCCGGGAAACCAAACTGGATTCCAATACTGATAACCTATGCATTTTGAATTATTTTATTCTTTTTGAAATTAAGTAAAATGTTTTGTTCAATAGCTTAATTATATCTTGCCTTTAGACTAATTTGACATATTGACATAAAAATATATTACTTTAAACGAAAAAATATCATTTTTGGGGAGTTTTTTCTTGGGAAAAAAAAAAAAAACATGAAATTTCTCAGACTTGCAATACTTTTGACCGGTAGTGTATGTTTGCCGAGATGAAATAAAGCAGAGTTTAAAATTCTTTCAAAACTATCTGTTCTCTGATGTCATGAAACTTTTTAAATTTATGTTTTTATTTTTGTGTTATATGCTCATAGTGACTGTACGAGCACTTTTGGGAACTACTTTATATCAGTCCTAAATCAGTTGTAAAAAGTGCAAATGTCTGAATATCTGGTCAGACCTGAAAAGTCTTGTGATCATTATTAGAAGTATATTATAAAAATTTTCAGTTACGTAATAGCGACAGAATTTTATTTATAATATCTTGTCCTCAGCTAGCGTTCGTCCTATTAACTATATCAGATATGATATTTTTTCTTCTTCAAATACACCTTTTTCACATCATACTTTAAAAAAGTGCAACCTATCGATAAGGAACAACGCAGCTCTTGGTGATATAGATTTGACACTTTATTATACTGTGTAAAGCAATCTCACAGTATTCTGTTCATTATTTACTTCAAATATTTTTTTATATCCTACTTCAAAGTAGAAAAATATAGCAAATTAGTAAATATTCTTAAATGATTTTGCTTTATATGATTGTGAATTCTGTAAATTTTTTTTTGTTATATCTTTCGTAAATATGATCTGGTTTTAATGAAATTTCCGAGTCATGCCCATCAAGCCGCACGGCGATCAGCATGATTATGGATATGAGAGCATGAGACAGTATTCTATTTGGAGATCATTTTGATGGAAAATGATGTTATTTAGTGAAAATGATCGAAACGAAAAGCTGGTGACATGAAGAGCCAAAGTTACTTTTCCGTTATCCGGGTGCATATGTCGCCAATGTGAACTAAACGCGAGCCAAGTTGGTGCCAAACGAACATTCCACTTATGGTGGAATTCTACATTATTTGGCGAATTCTCGCTGCTCCCAGCTAACGGAAAAGTACTGAACCAAACACTGCTTACTACGACCGTATGCATTTTATATCATGCCCATTATCTATTCCTTCCATAAGCAAGGAAGGAATTAATAAGTCAATGCGAGGCTATTGTGTTGAGCTCCATTTACTTTACTTTATTATTCAAACAGCAAGAGAGTTTCATCTATAACAACAAAATGAAAAAATGTTTCATATCAAGTTTTCGAGAGAAAAAAAATTCGAATATATAACTCGAAGAATGGGTTGGAAAACAAATAGTCTGATGAAGTACTGTTTCATTTGTTTCGGTTGAATGCATGTTGTTGTTTATATATAAAGTGGAAAATCGATGGGAGAACCATCCCCTGGTCATTTGATTTGTTTTGTGTAAGTTTTATTTATTTATTACTAGCCGCCTTTGGCGACCAGCTGGTTCGCCATGAGTAATGCATTCTAACATTTTCAATTAAATCACATATTCTTTAGCCTTGAAGTAATTCCGGGCATTGATTTGCCTGAAATTAATATTTTCTTTAAGATGGTGGACGGAAAGTTCTAAAAGAAAAAGTTTTCCTAATAATATTCTTAAATTTTATAAATCACTCAGTTTTAACTATTGGTTATGCTTCCAAAATATTAAAAATGTTTTTTTTGGTGATGTCACAAAAATATTAAATATGTTTTTTTAAAGAAAGCGAAAAGGGGAAAAAATATTGAATTAATGATACAGATATTGAAAACGATAATAGAAATATGCCATTAGGTCGGGATATCTTTAGATTTGATTTGCGATGATAGTTTTTTTTATTCGAACTTCCGGCATTCTTTTATTTTATCCAGTCACGTGCTAAAAAAACACGTTTAAAATATTTCTTTAAAAATTCGTTAAAAATAGAAGCTTAAGTTATGCATTAAAACACTGATACCATTAGAAAACTAATTTTTTTATCTTTAAATTGATATAAAAATTATACTTGTGCAATAATATTTTCGGAAATTATAGCGGAAAAACGTCAACATTTCGCTTAAATTTTAATTAATTCAAATTCTAATTAAAAATTCGAAAAAAGGGCTCCGAGGTGCCCATTCCCGACCTCCAAGGTATACATGTACCAAATTTGGTAGCTGTAGGTCCAACGGTCTGGCCTGTAGAGCGCCAACACACACACACACACACGCACACACACACATTGAGCTTTATTATAAGTATAGATTAGAAAAAGACGAATGCTTATCTTTTTGCACTTGATATTAAAAAATCCAATAAAATTTATTGAAAATATGAGATTATAAGAATTAACAATTGCAAAATTAATTGTTTAGCCACAAATGTGCATTGATTTTATTAATTACTCTTTTTTTACTTAATAAAGAACAAATTTTAAGTCTGGATGATTTTTTCAAGGACCACTTCTGAACTGCCATCACATTTCATGAATATCGGTTCTGGCATTATTCCAAACATGGAAAACGTTTCATCGAAAATGTGAATATAATAGATGATCAATTTTTACTCTTATTTTTTTAAACACCGTTGTTTAAAATATGCGATCGATATTTCTTTCCTCGTATCTACAAGTAAATTAGGGGAAAGTTTAAAACTTCAGTAAGGGCATCTGACTAAAACTGGAGTTCTTTTTTATAAATATTTGCATTCCAAAGGCAATTAATAAATGCCAGTAAAGAAAATAATTTATACAACTTTTATCGCTTGGGTAAGGAAATGAAAAAAAAAAAAAAATGTGCCGATTATAAAAATGAAAGAAATTCAAAAAGATAACAATTATAAAATCTTTATAAGAGTATACGTATATCACTTATATATAAATGAACAGTTATTTTGATATTGTCAGTAATTGTTTGTAGCTTCATCAGTGAAAGGTGTTTGCCAAAAATTGAATAATATAAGTTACTATAAACGACTTTCATTTAAAACGATTATCTAATTCTTTTGGAGTAAGATACCCTAGAAATTTTTGCCTTAGATTACTTCTTATTTTCTCTCATACCTAGTATAAAGTAAATAATGTAATCATCAAAAAATTCAAACTCGAGATTTTGATGAATCTACATGTTTTAAACCTCCTTGAGTTCGTGAAACACATTATTTGAAGATGTCTGTCGGTGACAAATATCATTGAAAAACACCTTGAGTAAGACAAACGAAATTTGGCCTCTGGAAATTCGTAGATTTTTAACAAATTTTGAGCAATAACTGTGCAGTTGAAGTTTGTTTCTCCGGTTTATTGAATATACGTTAACAACATAACTGTGAAACCAAAAAAATCTAGGTAAATAACATTTAGTATACATATTTAACATCTATAGTATAGACACCAGTCAAACTTTGAATCACATTCAATGAAAGGAAAATCATCTGTGAACCTGTACTTTCAGAAACACAAGTCAAAAACACAAATGGTGATTATATAAATTTATTATATTATTTTGTGATTATAGGTGTAGTTCTGTATCAAATCTTTTTTCAATCGATTCGGAAAAACGTGTCTAAAACAAAAATTCGAACTTCGGCTACTATTGATCACATGCCAGAGATTAATGGCCGAAAAACTCGAGAAGGATGACACGATGGATTCAGTAAAAATGCTAATTTCACTCAAATTTATATTTTGTAAATATTATACCACTATGCAATATATTTTCTGGGATAAAACTTTTATTGGACGACAGACGAGAAAGTTTTGGGGAGATCACACACACACACACACACACACACACACACACACACACACACACACACACACACACACACACACACACACACACACACACATATATATATATACATTGATGGAAAAAAAATCCCAACACCAAGAAAAAATTATTGTACAGTAATGAAATTTTAGGAATACATTTGCCTAGGTAACATATTTAATTGATTAAAGTTTCAAGATCACAGGTAGAGCCATTTCAAATGGGAAAAGTTGGTACATTAGTAACCGGTGTAACCGACAGAATTTTGAATGCAAGCATGCAAACGTGCATGCATTGTGTCGTACAGGTGTCGGATATCAGTTTGTGGGATGGAGTTCCATGCCTGTTGCACTTGGGAGGTCAATGCAGGGAAGGTTAATGCTGGTTGTGGATGACGCTGGAGTTGTCGTCCAATGATGTCCCATACGTGCTCGATTGGAGAAAGATCTGGTGATCTAGCAGGCCAAGGCAACATGTCGACACTCTGTAGAGCATGTTGGGTTACAACAGCGGTATGAGGGCGAGCGTTATCCTGTTGGAAAACACCCCCTTGAATGCTGTTTATCACTACAGGTTGTATCACTAGACTGACTATAAAATTTGCAGTCAGGGTGCGTGGGATAACCACGAGAGTGCTCCTGCTGTCATACGAAATTGCTCCCCAAACCATAACTGCAGGAGTAGGCCCTGTGTGTCTAGGCCGCAGACAGGTCACTAGCAGGCGTTCATTTGGCCTCCTTCTAACCAACAAACGGCTATCACTGCGACCAAGGCAGAACCGGCTTTCATCAGAAAACACAACAGATCTCCACTCCGTCCTCCAATGAGCTCTAGCTTGACACCACTCACGTCGCAAACGGCAGTGGTTTGGAGTCAGAGGAATGCACTGTACAAAGCGTCTGGCTTGGAGCTGTCCTTGAAGTAACCGATTTGTAACAGTTCGTTGTGTCACTGTGGTGCCAACTGCAGCTCGAATTGCAGCTGCAGACGCAGTACGATTAGCCACAGCCATACGCCGAATACGACGGTCTTCCCTCTCAGTAGTACCACGTGGCCGCCCGGAACTTGGTCTTCTTGAGGCAGTACCTTCCCTTGACCACTGCCGCCAATACTCATGCACAGTGGATACATTCCTGCCAAGTCTTTCAGCAATATCGTGGAAAGAAAACCCACCTTCTCGTAGCCCTACAACACGACCTCGTTCAACTCAGTGAGCTGTTGATAATGGCTTCTTCGTCTTCTCAGAGGCATCCTTGACTAACATTAACCCCTTACGTCAAATCTCAACTGTAAATAACGATCACGAACCTTACAGCGCTTATTTAAAGCAAACCTCATTTGCATGTTCATAGTGTCGCTACTAGCGCCACGTTTATCTAGCACAGCTCCTTCCTAGTGTTAGGATTTTTTTCCGTCAGTGTATATATATATATATATATATATATATACTGACCGTTATTGTGATTGTTGAAACTGGTTAATGACGTAAATTAATTAAGACAAATGTGAATTAAAAAGGACTGTTCTCGCATGATAACTTGAAATTTTTGATCGTAGCTTTTATTTTTACATTTTTTAATTTTTTTTTTCTATATAGTTTCAATTTAGGTTGTTTTAATAATCATGCGTAGTCCATTCAACTGTTCGATTATGGTAAATTTTATCGCTGTTTTTCTTTCATATTATTAGATATTATTTATTGTTTGGAAGGGATTATGAACGCATAAAGGGCCTTGAAATATCATCAAAATTACTGATCCTATTATGAAGTAGTGCTTCAGATACTTTTAAATGAAGCAGAAAAGGATTTTAGCCATAAGGATAATTGTACGCAAAAGATTTTCAAAGAAAGTTGGCATTCAACTGATTCTATGTATGTTCAGACATAATTAATTTTTCTTACGATAATGCAGTTTGAAAAATTAAAAAATAAAAATGTACCAAACACAGAATTTTTTTTTGATTTGTATATAAGATCTTAACCTGTATGTTTAAAATGCCCCAAAAACCATGCCATGAGAATCACATTAAACGAAAAAAAAAAAAAAAGGGTCAATTTTACATATTATCATTTTTTATTTTATTTTTCATATAATTATTGAATTTTACATCCTATTGCTTTCTATATACCTTTATATACAGGAAAAATAAATATGATTTAAAAAGTATAAAAGAATGTGTTTTTTCAAGAATATTATTTATTGCAACATGTCATTTGATAAAAAATTGTATGTTCCAACGCATTTATTTTTTTCAATGATAATATATTTTGAAAATTTTTAAAAATGTATTTATATATCACGAAAAATATCTGCAAAATATATTGGCAGTTTTTCATACTAATACATTCATTAGAAAATTTAATTTGAGTGTAAATGAAATGCTGTCTGCTGTAGACTGCATCTCTCCAGTTAAGTCCTCGAAATTTCACCTCCCCAATTAAGGGTTAATAAAACTAATTAAATAAAGATAGAGAAATATTTAATAGTAACATTAAGTAAAAGTGATCAGTATAAAAAGTGTCGGAGTTGCGAGATTTTTGGTTCTTTTGTACATATTTAATCATTAAAAAATTACAATTTATCTCCATACACAGACATGTACTCTATATTAATCTATAAACATAAATTTCAAAATGTTACTTAGAGTACACTGAATTAAAATAAGACAAAAGACATAGATTTTACTGTTCCTTTATTATACGCAAAATAATGAATAAAGGCTAGAAATATTATGTTAGTTTACTGACTACGTTCGACAATGGCATGAAATTAATACACAAAAAACGAAATATATATTTAAAAAGTACTGATAATTTTTTAAAGAACTTCCTTTTACTAAAATTAATAATTAAATTGAAATATTCAAAATCACAACAGATAGGATTTTAATTCCAGCAGTAAAAAAGATTAAAAAGCAGTAAAGCAGAAAAGCAGACGATTTTTCCCTGTAATATAATTGAAAATTCAAACGATAAACTCGTATTTTTTATTATAAGATGGTATTCTCAACATTTAAGTGAAAGAAGAATATTTGCAAACGATATTAATGTTTTCATATATTTTTAAAATACAAAGGTATTTTTTATTCTGGACAACTGATACAAACTTTTAGATTTGTTTGAAAATTTGAAAGTTTTTCAATAATATAAACTTTGTAACAAACCTATATTTGTATATCATTTTTATAATATTTATTACCTAGATATCATTTATTTTGCAATACATACTAAATTGCTCGATGGCAATAAAATTAATATCTACGGTTTCTTCAAGATTTAATATTTCAGTGTTTTTGTCTAAGAATTGAAAAGTATTAGAAAATAATAACTTAAATGAAAGGTATTTTATTTTCTAACTTTGTTTTCCAGATTGCAAAAGATGATTTTTTAAAAAACATTTTGATGATTTATTATGATTTTTTAACATCATTTTTAGATTGATCTGCTCAACTAAAGCTCTTATTAAAAAGCATTATCTATATAAATAAAAATGAATGCTTTTCTGTATGTCTCTTATGCCTTCCTAAACAGTTCATCCAATTGCTATGAAACTTGATAAGCTTATTCCTTACACCTACGGGATGGTTACAGAGATATTACAATTATCTAAAAAAATTTTAAAAATTGAATGTCTACCGCATCTATTTACCAAGAATTAATCTCCATATAATTGTCCAAGGAGACCGTTGATTCTGTAGAAATGCTAAACCCAAGTTAAAGGTTAATATTTTGTAGCTATAAAATACAAATTTCATGCTAGATATTTTCAGAGGTAACAACCTTATTACAGATTATGTGAGAGACTTTTGGAGAGACCAACGCTTTAATTTTAATTGAATTTTAGTGTTTTTCGCAGTAACTACCAAAAATACTGTTGTACAAATAATGTTGTACCATCTTAACTTTCAAAAATTATCTTTTTAACGATTTTATGTTATAAATACATTTTCTATGTTAATCAGTTTTAAAACAAAATACTTTTAAACACCTTTTAAGTATTTTGTTTACTGACTTTAAAACAAAATCACCTTTCCTAAATTTAAATTAGTGACTTCTGAACGAATATTAAAAGAATCAGGAGTTATAATAAATAGTTTCTTTCATTGCCCTTCTGAAAGAACACCAAATTTTACTATTCTGAAAGAATGCATAAATCTAATAGATAAAAACGAATATTTGTTTGTTCGTATTTTATTACTGTCGTACCGTTAATCCTATTTCTATAAAACATTGCCAAATTATTCATTGATGTTACTTAATATTATTTTTTTCAGTGCAGCCATGGGCCGGGTGTCATCTAGTCACTAAATAAACATCTAATATTTGTTCATTTTATTTGATAACATAATTTCAATTTTTTTAAATTCTAGAAAAATATTCAAACATAATTTGATATTCGAATATTTAAAATTCCACGAAAGAATTATAAGTTTCTTTTGTTTATAGACTATTTTATTACATTGAACATTTGTGGTGAAAATACTAGAATCAAATATGCATCATTGTATGAAAATTTCTATTTTTATTAATTATTTTTCAGCGGCTTTGAATAATTTTTTGTAGTTTTTTGCAATTTCTACTATTAGTTCACATTCTCCCTGTATATATTTATACAGTGGGTAAAAAAAGTTTCCATACGGTCACTAAATTTAAAAATAAATGAGCATAATTTGTAAAGTATTGCATTTTTCTTTAAATACTGACTATATGTGTTTAGTATAAATCTATAGAAAGAGATTTTTGTAAATTTTCATTTTTAAAAAACGAGAAAAGCATATTATTTGCAATATCTAAGGTAAGTTGAAAATTGCAGTGCAAAAAAAGTTTCCGTACGCTTTATGCAAATTCTTTCTGAAGTGTTTAAAACAGGCCCGCAGTAAATCTTTGACGTCAGAAAGTTAATCACTGATAAGAAAACAACATTTTGACAGTTGTTGAGTTTAAATTTGTTCTTAATCGTCTCAAAATGGAAGTTCCCAGAGCTATTCGGCAATTAGTGATTAAATTGCGGAATGATGGATTATCCATGAAAAGCATTAGTGAAAGGATTAAAAAATTGAAGTCTACTGTGCAATATATCATTGAAAGATATCGTAAACTTCATTCACTTGAGGATAGAGATCGATCCGGGAGGCCGTCAAAATTAAATCGCGTGCATAAGAGAAACATCTTATGCCAAGTTCAAGAAAATCCACGAATTAGTGCACCGAAGTTGGCAGCTGTTTTAATGGTTGGTTACAACATTAAAGTCTCCACTAACACCGTGAGAAATGTCATTAAAAAAAGTGGTTATCATGGACGTGCGGCCCGGAAGAAACCCTATATAAGTTTGTACAACAGGAAAAAAAGCCTCGAGTTTGCAAAGAAGCATGTAAGCAAGCCATTATCTTTTTGTGAATCCATTCTTTTTAGCAATGAATCAAAATTTAACATTCATGGGTCAGATGGCCGAGTTATGGTGTGGAGAAAACCAAACGAACAAATGCTAACTAAGAATTTATGCGGAACTGTGAAGCACGGTGGTGGCGGTGTTATGGTGTGGGGGTGTATGAGTGCTTCTGGAGTAGGAAATTTGCAGTTCATCGAGGGAAATATGGATCGATATGGATATCTGGATATTCTTAAACAAAATGTATTATCCTGTGCAGAGAAACTATCTCTGGAATTGGATTTACTTTTCAGCAGGACAACGATCCTAAACACACCTCTAAGATTTGCCAAGAGTGGTGCCTTTACCATGTTAAGCAACAACTTCATAGCCCACCCCAGTCTACCGATTTAAACCCCATCGAACATTTATGGGAAGAAATTGGCCGACAGCTTAAAAAATATGACATAAAAAACGAGGTTGAACTCAAAAGTGCCATTAGTAGCATTTACTGTAATATTTCTCCAGAAACAACAAAAAAAACTTGTAGGGGTAATGCCACAACGTTTAAAAGAGGTGATAAAGGCCAAAGGAGGGCCCACTGATCATTAAATGTATGTTTGTTAAATGTATTTTGCATTTTTGTAAACTTTTTTTGTGTGCTAAGGCACCGTACGGAGACTTTTTTGTTCCATGTTTATAGCATTTTTTGAGTTTTTAAGATTTATTATTTAATTTTGTCAGTATTATCATCCTTTTAATGTGAATAAATATTGAATAATATTAGTTTTAACTCATTTTTAAGTTTTCATTTTTATCATTATGAATTTTGTGTGACAAATTAAGCTTTGATTTGCATTCGTATCTGCGTACGGAGACTTTTTTTACCCACTGTATATCTTGTTTAAATTTTCAATAATTAATTAAATACTTTTTATACATCCGCTCAAGTAGAAATACATTTAAAAAATTGTAGTGGATGACATTTGATGTTAATACAGTTTTTTCAAATATTAATTCATTAATTAAATTAAATTAATTTTTAATTCTCTATATAGAGTTTTAGCAGTTTGCAATGAAAGTTGAAATTAACAGGCAGTAGCTCATTTCTGTAAATGGCAAGGATTTCAGTATTTTTTGCGTGAAGGTGAAGAATGGGAGTTGAATTCTTGCGAAAATCAATAATTTTGATAAAATAATTTATTTTAGTTTTATATGAGAGAAAAAATTTCTTTTATATAAGATATTTTGAAGGATCTAAATTTAGGAACAAATAACATCAGTGGCAAAGTATGTAGATCGCTGGAAAAAAATTCTTTTGCTACTTAATATTGTGATTATGTGTCATAGGTATATAAGTATTTATATAAATTGTAATTATTTAATGAAAAGTAACTGAAATAATTTTTTTTTGTTATGCTAAGTAGGAGTTGACTTAATTAAAAAATATTACTTGTTTTTAAACCAATTTCATTGCTATTTTTCACGATCTGTTTTGTTTTCTCTGATTACAGTTAAAAGATATCATAACGATGGATGAAGATCCACGATAAATCACGATATAATAATTTTTTTTACACAATTAAGTTTCTTTTTATATGTTTAAAGGGTGTTTACTCGAATTTTTTTAAAAATTGGTGTACTTGTGCTAATACTATTTTTCGAAACTGGAAGTAAGATAGAACTTTAAGAAAATTTGAATATTTATTTTTGCTGTCATTCATTTTTTTTCAGAATACTTCTTGATGACTTACAAAACAGGAAAGAAACATTATATGGAGAGGAACAGAATGTTTGCGGAAAAATTATTTTTCAGAGCTTGGGTGGTTTAGATTTTTTTTCTCATAATTTTTCATAAGAATTTCCAGAAAAACTCTACCATATTTCAATATATTGAAACGGTTAATAAATTATCTCATTTTGGAATACATTGTTTTCTGTTCCTTAAACCGAAAGAATCCTAGCTAATGATTGCTCTTTAAATACTATAAAAGTCGTTCATGGATCTTTTATTTTTAGATATAATTACGATTCAAACATTTTTGTTTTTGTATTTTATTGATTTCAGCGAGTTGAAAATTTTCTTAAATAATGATTAAAGTATAATTTTAGAACAATCTCTAATACTTTTATAAATTATGATAAAAGATGATGTAAATAGCTAAACTCAGAATATATTTTTTCATCGACAGATACTAAATATTAGAATAATATAATTTGAAAACAACTTTTATAATAGTAATAGATGATATTACTATAATTAAAAAATCACTGATTTAAATTTAAGATTCAAAGCAGATATCCACGCAATATTCGAAAAGAAATTGTTGCTAATCGAACTATTGATACTGAAAAAAGTAATTAGGCTCTGCAGTATTGCCCTATTTGTTTTAGGAACATGGCAACATATTCTATGTCACTGAAGGGGTTATTTTGATAGAAATAGTTACAAATTTGGATTATTGCTTATCAGCACGGTAATTCCATTACTGAAAAAACATTTTACGATTAGCTCTGTTAAATGATGACCGGATGCCGCGTCAGAGCTTGGCGTCAAACTTTGTGGTCATTTGGCTATGGATTTGGCAACAAAATAGATATTAATGGAAACTTAGAGAATTTTAGCAATCCATGTAATAGAATCAAGATACTTCTGATTGGTCTCGAACCTTCTCGATCCGCCTCCCGGGAACTATAAAAGGACGGCAGTATCAAGTTGCAATGAATCATAGACAGTTGGACTCGTGTATCGAATCGTTAAGAGGAAATGAAGCAACGATGTTTGATAAATTGAGCTGTGTGCCGAGTCCTGTTGTTTATGGTGGAAGCAGCATCTAGTCGTGTGAGGAATAGCCAGTTGTATAGTAGTGAGTCGCAGCTGGATACAGCTAAAGCGAGGAGGCAGTGGAGTACCGTAGAATGAAGCTACGAAAATTCACTCTCCAACTAAATTCTGTCTGGCCGCTTTGTGTGCTGTAGCTGTTATCACTATCGATTACAACTTGTAGGCTACTATTTGTTGTTACTGTGATGCTGTGTGTTTCCAGTATTTTTCTAGGCTGTATATAGTTGTTGTCTTTGTATTTATCTCGTATATGTACTAGTGTCCCTTGTGTTAGTAAAACTCGTCGTTGTTTTCTTCCAAAGTATTGTTTAGTATTGTTACTGTGTATATATTTATTGCAAGGATTTATTTCAGTTTATGTGAATGAATGCACATTGGAATTTCTTTTACACTACCAGTCAGCTTAAAATATTCTTTTTTTTCTATGCCGTTTCATTCACGTATTTTTTTTAAATATGAAATAGGAATTACTTCAAAAATGCTTCCTATTTAAATAATTTAATATATTTTGTATATAATGATTTTATTTAATTATTTTGAAGCAATTGTTTTTGTAATGATTATTCAGTTTGTAATTGTACGTTATAGAAACATTTCACATATTTTAATTTTCAATTTAACTCACCATTTACTAAATAGCTCATCGAATTGAAAATGGTATAATTATTCAAAAACAGATATGTTTGATTTGAGTATGGATTATTTAATCGACAGTTTATATGAATGATAATGAGTGAAGTTGTTTTATTTGAGTGTAGATTATTTGATTGAATTCACATGTATAATAATTTATTATGGCTTATTTCTTGTTTATTGTAAGCATTGTTTTCTAAGGCTTGAGAACTGGGAGCTTTTTTCTAAAATTTTTAACGTATCACATTATTCTTCTATAAATGTGCTTATATTCCATAATGTTTATTAAACATGTTCTGTAAATTTCGGAAATATTATTTAGGATTACTTACCAATTTTTAAATTTGTAAATAACATTAAATCTACTTCAGTTATGATAATCTAGAATACAAATTAATTTAAAACATTACTTGCACATTTAAATAAAATCTAGTTCTAATAAATTAAAATAAAAAGAAAGATGCATTTTATTCCCAAACTGAATTAAATTTTCAACACATTTTAATTAAATTACTTAATTAAATTTTCAACTCACATTTTGAATTAGTGATTTATTAAAATTATTTAATTTTGTAAGTGGAAAGGATTAATATGTACTTTTCTTCTTTTATAAAGAATGTTAGAAGCTGATATTTATTAAATAAGCAGCAAAGAAAGAAAAATTAAAAAAATTACTAAATAATTGAAGGGATGAAATATTATGATAAACTATAAAATGCCGACATTGCTTTGATGTTGAGACATTCTATTGAAGAGATCTTAAGACAATTGATTTTATTGTAACTAATAGCACAGATATTTTTTAAAATATAAATTGAAAATTCATCAAGATAAACTGATATTTCTTTTTAAAAAAGTTCTGATTAGTGAGTATGTCAAAGGAATTTATGATTAATAATTGCAAGAAATTAAAATAAAACTATAATGTATCGATAAATATCGATTTATACCTGACACTCTATAACGATGATGAAATTCTTTCATCGTAAAGCCCTCAAAACAGTGAATCGATATTTTAAATTATAGTTTCGTCGTGAAGAATATTGCGTTACCTCATCAATTCCTCAAGTTAAGGAATTTTGTAATCAATAAACTGAAGCAGTAAAGTGCGGTTTTATAATATTTATCTTACACATAAACTTCAAAACTATATGGAAACATTGTTTAACCATTTAATGGGAAAACTGACAGAAGAAAAGGATTAAAATTTATGTATTTGATTAGTTATGGCTATAATGTTTTCACTGCCGAAGAATAAAAATCTTCTGCTTAATATCCAAAAGACCATCAATGTTTTTATATATCCTGGATAGCCTACACCTGTTTTATTGTTCGAAAACTCCACTCTTCTATTAATGCTCTGTTCTAATATATGTTTGTGTTGCTTATCCGCCTTAGAACTTCAAATGAAACCAATAAAGATC
This sequence comes from Argiope trifasciata, assembly GCA_026543055.1. Lineage (NCBI taxonomy): Eukaryota > Metazoa > Arthropoda > Arachnida > Araneae > Araneidae > Argiope > Argiope trifasciata. The sequence goes on from JAPMOQ010038724.1 coordinate 448,544, forward strand.
GGGGAAAGAGAAGTATTGTGGCTTCTAAAGGTAGTCATATTACTGACCTCCGACCCGCCACTAAGGCACACGGATCAACCTCGCAAGACTGGGTGACCGGACCGCCGCAACAGCAACACTAGCAGGAACTATGGTTGAGTTGTAAGGGCCATCACCGGTCACGGTACAACCCTCCCCATGGGGAGTACGTGCTGTCATCGATGGTAGGGTCAGTGCCCCCACCTATTATTGTACCCATCGGGTTGGCGAGATCCAACCACCGTATTGGAAGCATCTCAACCTCTCTCAACCTCGGGGGTTGGTTTCTAAGTGTAAGGCGACATGGACACCCGAGGTCAAAAGTCTGACTTTAGCTCATATGAAGACGACATTCGTACTCGCTTGCACAGCCTTTTTTTCGATTGAGGGCTCTTTTGCACACCTCATAAAAAGGGCACAAGGTGGGAAGCAACTCGGTCCGAGCCAGGATTCGAACCCTTGCCGTTAGATTATGGGAAAGACGAGCTGCCCCTAGTTCAGGTCACTGGCTGTAATGTATTATTATATGAAATGATAAGATATTATGATACTATTAGGAGATTTCTAATGTTTCCCATTCATTGTAAATAACTGCATTGATATTAATTCTAAAAATAATGAATTAAAGCAACATTTCCTTACAAAAAAAAAGAAAAAGAAAAAATATATATATTTATATCAAATATTTCCAAAATTAATAGCCTTTTACGACCATCTTATTTGCTGGCAGATATCGGTTATATTTAATTTCAGTCAAATCTCTTAGATTTAACTTCTTGTCCATATTTTCGTCAATTTTTAGTTGTGTTGTTGTTGTTATAATTGTCGTACAAAATATCTGTCCATCTCTCTCCGAGTAGGGGAACTAGATTAATTTTTTTAAACTTTGAAAGTGGATATTGGCAGTCAGGTGACTAAATGTGGTTTATTTCCAGGTGGGAGAAATAGAGTAGATGCTTTATTTTGAAAAGGAACTCAAATGACCAAATATTGCTGCTGCTATATAGCAAAATTCTCTTGCATATTCCTAATATATAATAGGAATATGCGAGAGAATTTTAGAATTGTTTCAGAATCTTTCGAATAATTGACTCTAGAGGAAACTGGCCATATGAAAGCTCAGTGAGAACTCAGCCATGAGGGTATTTAAAGATTCCAGTTTCTAAATACAATTATTTTAAACCCGGACACCAAATATACTATCACTGTATTTTACGTAAATAAATATTTATTCTACATTCGTTAATTGAATTTCTCAATGATTTCCATGCTACCTCAGATCCTTTATGGAATTCTGTCCGTCTGTCTTTACGTCTGTGAACACCACACTCAAAATATAAAACTGGGGTGATATAATTTTCTAAATACTAGATCCGTAGATTTGTAGGAAATTTTAGTCGAAATCCATTTTGAGGAAATATATCTATTTATTCATCTGAGCACTATAACTAATCAGCAGAAATATTGGCTCCGAAACTTTCTCTTGCACTCGCTGATAAAGGTATTATCGCTTCTCCCATTCTCGGCTAAAGTTTCGAACCTCGGGCAAATTCGTGAGCTTTATAAGAGTTCAGACGTTTATTTTCAAAATCCTGCACAAGAAGATTATGTGTTTTGTATTAGAGTACAAATTCCGTATTATAGCAACAGCGAAATGGGCAATCCACTTCATTATGCTACTAGTTGACCTCTGATCGCATCTTTTCATCTTAGCAAACCTCAACCACGACCTTGAACGAATCTGGTGGATGAATATAATGGGAAACAAAATGCCCAAAATCAAAATTAGAAATCTTGCGTTGTTTTTGAAAGTCAATGAAGATTAAAAATCTCCAGATCCAAGACTTGAATAAATATTTGTCTCATTCCTCAATCAAGCCTTTGTCAGAGAAAAAATAATTTCATTAAGGTAACCTGAACTCATACTCTCCACCATATACTCCCTTTTTCATTACTGTATTGTGTGTAGTTAGTATTTTTTGCACTGGGGGTAAATGCTAACATTGTTTCTTCTTAAAAAATCTTTCCACGTATATTTATTCAACCAACATGGCGTCCAAGATATCTCAAGTTCGATGATATTTATTGGCGAAAGAAAGCACTAAACGACAGACATTATTTACCAATTCCAATACCCTTCGGGCTTTTACGCTTGCTTTAAGATGAATTTAATTCCACAAAATAGAGGTGAGAGGAGAGATGGAAGGAGGAGATGCTTACATATAACAATAAAGAAAATTCCAGAAATGGGCGTATCCTTCCGCATCTCATCCCTTAGTGACAAGAGAATCGTCGGAAAATGATCGTTTCAGAATACTGAAGTGACGCTTGGTATTGATAAACAATAGCCACGAAGCAAAATACTTGCATGCCATTTTTATCTATTTTTTGGTGATTAATTTTTAGTATGCATTTCATGCACAAGTACTCCAAAAGACAGAATATGTAATTTCGAAGAATTCTCTCCTTCTGATGAGAACCAAAATTTCATTTAGAACTACAATTTTTGTCCCAAGATCACATATCAAATTTCTTTTATTTAATCCATTATGTTTTAAAAAGTCATGTATACAAGCATGTAAAAGTACAGATTTATAAATTTGACGGATTTATAAATTTTGATTTATAAAGTATTTATAAAGTACAGATTTATAAATTTGTAACCTTGACGGATTTGGTTACAAATTTGATTCATATCTGTACTTTAGATGCTAAATAAGGGCAACAAATTTAATATCACTTTTCTCCTTTTATAATTGTAGTTGTTGTGATGGTGGGTCTAATACCACTTGGTCATACCAAGCCCAAAAGAGCAGAGCTCTTTCGAATTAAGGTAGAGGTGTGAGCCTTTCGTTGTTAACGAGCACCGTTAAGGTGAAAGTACGATTTTTCTCGAACACACACGACACAACCCTTTTTAGGGTGCGGTCGAACTCATTTATACACTCATTCATCCCTCTGCAAGTCAGAATTTAGATCCAAATCAGAGACCGACTCATCCCTGATTCAATAACCCCAGAGGTATAATTTGTTATGGGGGCTTGGAGGACTTTGCAGTCACGACAAAATTAACGTGCCCCAACTGCCGTTAGCCAACATGGCGGTCACTGGTCAAGACGATGACAGAACTCGCTACCTTTCGGTTACGAGACTCACGCTCTATCAACCAGGTTACCGCGGCCAATAGTTGTTGTTGATCTGTATTCGTACTACCAGACAGACAAACTTCCTCTCAATGGACTTTATTCAAAAACAGAGAGAAATCTATGAATTTGTTTAAGTCATATCACTGACTCTCCAACCCGCCAGAAGGCGCGAATAATAAATACTGAACCGTCGTAACATCAACACTGCCGAGAACTGTGGTTGTGTCCTAAGGGCCATCACCGGCCACAATACAACCCTTCCTTAAGGAAGTGCATCCTGTTATATATAGGAGGAGGCAGACTCCCATCCTTTCGTGTGCCCTCCATGGTGGCGAGAACCAATCACCATACCAGAAGTTTCTCATCCTTATTTCAAGTTGCCCCCTCGGAAGGGATGAATTTGAAAAAAGACCACATATTTAATTTCTCTTGTTCTAAATCGAAGCATTTTTTGAAATTACCGTGTTCACCAAAACATAAAGCTATAGACAGACACATTTCCAACAATAAGTTTTTCCAATTCAGCGAATGCTGAAAAGTAAAAATTCGTCAAATTCTCGAAGTTCGATTTTTTTTAAATGTAACAGTACTTTACGGAAAAGTAATAAACGTGAAAAGTTAGATAGACAAAGTTTGGTAAATTGTTTTATCATCAAAACCACAAATTTACATTAAATCTTGAACCCAATCTTCAAAGGAGTCGATGTCTAACTGCACATCGATAAGTATTGTTTGACAATGAATTTTAAAATCCTCGCATGCGTGATTGGCGCATGCGTTAGAATGGATTTAGTTCGCCAAAATAGGGGTGAAAGAAATGACGAAAAAAGACGATGTTGATATTTAACAATAATGTGAATTCAAATTATTCGTGGACTGAATTAAAATAAAATAATACGTTCAGAAACAATAACTTGCCAGTGTAAAAAAATTGAACAAAAAAGTATCTAATAGGGTGAAAATCTAAGTCAAAGGATGACGGAGAAGACCAAAAATATGCTCATCTTTCTCACCCCTCATTGAGATAGAATCGTCGAAAAGTGATCACCTCAGCATACTAAAGTGAACAGTATTTGAAAGTGATAAATCAAAAGTATGAATTCAAAAAATAAAATTTTGATATGTGACACTGTAAGCAAAATTGGAAATCTGCACGAAAACTTGATTTCAATTGAACATAAGGTCTAAATTCGAAAATACAGGCAATTCGAAATAAAGTATAAAAAAGCAGATTAGTCTTAGTTATTATTCTACGGAGCATGAAACGTAGTATATTGCTTCGATTGGATGGACGGGGGGGGGGGATACGAGAGAAAAAGAGAAGGACAACATTCTCTCTAGAGAGCATTCTTCTCCTATCATTCGTGGTACAGTCATGGCACATTGATTCTTATTAGTAGGTGTACTATTGTCAAAAAGTAAGGGTACTATTGTCTAAAATAAAATTGAGTACAAAACTTTCCGTCTAGTTTTTTTCTGATATTTCATAGTAGTGCACAATGCATATTGTCGATGTCCTTGCCTAAGGGTAGAGGTCTTCCCCTGATATGGGGGTCTCGGGTTCGAGTCCTGGTTCGGACATGGTTGTCCTCTTCTCTGCGTTCTATGTGTGAGGTTTGTGAAAGAACCCATCCTTTTCCTTAAAAAAGGGGTTGTGCAAGCGAGTGTGTGAGTGTTATCTTCATATGACCAAGAAGTCAGATTTCCGCCCTTGGGTGTTCAGAGGCCTTTACCTTTAGAAACTAAAGCCCAAATTTGACTTAAAATCGTTGACTTCGATAGCGGGATTAAAAAGTGTCATAAGTCACAATAACCCCAATGCATGTTAATTCATTCATTTTTCACATACTATAATGGCAAATAAAAGAATGAAAACTTATAATGGTTTATCGAAATAGCAACATTCATGTAATTAGATGTACTCATTAATAGAATTCCATTCAGGTAATCCAGATGAATATATATATTTCAGAGATGATAACTAATCACACATTAAACACATAATCGCAATTAAACATTAATTATTCATTATTTCTGCCAAATATACCATATGACTGCTGGGGTTTCGAATAGCACTGTTCTATCGGTTTTTGAGAAACACCTGCTCATCCCAGACATCTTTCTTTTTCAATGCTTATTTTTTGCAATTTCAGCTACATTTTTAAGTAGTAAACAATTACGATTACGATTCAATATTAACACTAGTGATTTGCTGTTAATGGCACATAATTTTAGCGTTATGTGCACGATTTAATTTAAACAACTTGAAAATTCCTCTAAAAAAATGCAGACGTTATTTTAAGAAAACTTCCCCTGATCTTTTTTTTTCGTTAATATTAGTTTTAATAAAATTCTTTTCTTACAACTATGAGCGTCACAAAAGCAAATTTGCTTAGCTCCATATCAATTTTATGGATTAAAAGAATCTTATGTTCCCTCATTTAAATAATCAGAGAAGTTTTATTCATAATATTTTGCGGATACTAAATGCTGATGCAGCATTTAGAAACCACTTTTAGCCGACATTTTTTTTTGTCTGTAGAAAAGAAAAAAGAATGTATTTTACTTCATTTTACTTGATTTTGTTTGATTTTACTTCATTTGTTTGATTTTACTTCATCTTTACTCAATGGATCATTTTCAATTACATTTAAATTAATATTAGGTTTCCGAAGATAGATTTTTTTTAAAACACAGTGAATTTGGGGGCTGAATTTGTTCTTATCTACATTTATGCTTTGGAATTGCAGATGATTAATAAATAACTGTCTTTTGGGGCAGATACGAAATAAATTTTAATTGCTATTATTTACTTTTTTTCTGGGAGTTTAAATTTTTTTCCAGTCTTTCGACTATATATGCTTAAATGCTATCTTTTTTTAAAAAAAATACAAAAACATCATTCTGAAAAAATTAATAACCTTTCACTAAGGAATTATGGGGGTTTAGCCACAATAAAATTGATGAGCTGATGTTTCCTTACTGAATGTTAATTCATAAATTACGTCATGTTTTTTTTCTTTCAAGATTACATTGTTCAATAACTGTATTATTTTAATTTTAACTACAGATGTACTGCCATTGTACTATACTGTATACTGTATTTATTTTCATCAGCTCACCCGCATTTACATGTTTAATGTATTGTGGAAATCATTTTAATAATTCATTCATCCTAACATTCAATCATTATTATTCGAATAATAATTTCCTTATAGTTAACATGACATGCAATGTAGAGTTTTAAAACAAGCATCATAGTGCAAGAATGCTATCAAGAATTAGTGCATTCCATATTATGAATTAGTATGAAAATGCATTCATTTTTGGGTATACATATATATATATATATGATAACTTCTACTCTAAAAAAACCTGGAAAACAAAAAGGAAATATGAAAATATGCTCCAGAAAGCAAAAATAGTTCTTGCCGTTCAGTGCTGTAATGTCTTGATCCTAACCGATGAAATAATATCGCAGCGTAACAAACTACTGTCTTATATATTATTTTATTTACAGCCTAGCATATGTACACAAACACAATTTGTTCTCATCTAGGTCAATATTATTTGCATAATTAACATAACTGTTGAAGTTAGTTGTTGTTTTCAATGGCTGTTGTCATTGGCAAGTACGCTGATCACTGTCAGCGATTCAGTTGAAGTTTAATCATGAAATAGTTCTTATATCAAATCAGAAAGCAGAAACACACACACACACACACACACACACACACACACACACACACACACACACCGCTAAAATAGAACCAGAAATTCACCGACTTTTTATCAGGTGAATTCTAACACAGAAGCCCCAATCACATATGGAGCTTCTCATAAAAAATCAGGAACAACTTCTTCGAACATCCACGTTTCTCTGATTCCGCCTTCGAACGGCTCTTACTGCTCCTTCCTTATCTCTCCTTTCAAAACAAAAATCCCGCATTTTATTTCCATGAAATCTCCGCCTCTAATTTTCACATTGAGTTGAGCATTTGAGTTCCTTATCATCCGATAGCTGATCAGCTTAATGGTCTCCAGTCGGCAGTGGGAATTTCTGTTCATGATCCATTTTTGTAGCTGATCTTTCCTGAACACATGTTAATTATAATCAGTTAACAGCTAAAGCTGGCTGAAGTTCGCCTGACTTCGATATTTGACAACGGTTGCAAGTGATTGATCATTTCTCGAAGATTTGAAGGGTCCCTTCATAATGGAAAAAAATGTTTGACATCTGGATGCTTTAACGTTCTTTTTCCTTGAAGATATGACGAATCTCTTCGAAACGACGATGCGTAAGTTTAAAAAAGCCAGAAAAAAGCATCACTGAGAGATTGATGATAATAATAACTTTTACTCTAAAAAAAACCTGGAAAATAAAAAGGAACTATGAACTATGTTCAAGAAAACAAAAACAGTCCTTGCCATTCAGTGTTGTAATGTCTTGGTTCTGACCGATCAAATAAGACCGCAGCGTAACAAACTACCGTCTTACATATTCTTTAATTCGCAACCTAGCATATGTACACACAAAAAAAATTGTTCTACATATACATAGAACATTCTATATATACATACTTACACATGGAACGACCTGAAACAATGATTCTTCTGGTGAGGGGGATTCCATCTAGCGGTTCGAAAGCATTTCACAATGTGTGGGAAAATGGATGATATTATATCTTGCCGGTATGCAAATTACTATGCGAGGAAGAAGCTGAAACGTTACAGCGTGGCCATATCAGGGCTTAAATATTTTAATAAAATTAACGGGTTAACAATTTTGTAAGACCAACAATACTTTTTTTTGTATAAAAAATAAACTTGTTCAAGATAATTGATTTCAAAAGTAAAAATTAAAAAATTCATTTTTTCTTATTGACAGTTATTTTCCAACAGTCCACTTACGTATTGCCTATATTTTATATTTCAAAATTTGTTGGACGCCACTGCACTCTGGGGTTCAAAATATCTAGTCCTTGACTCATTTTGGCTTATGCGATTGTTGTCTTCAACAAATTCATTTCTGTTGGAATCATCAGAATATATTTCTTGATCTTTTCCCCCAAAAAACTCATGATTTTGCCAAAATTTAACGAAAAGGCTGTGAAATTTTCAATTGCATCTCAGCGTGGCATTGATTCCTTTTAAGTAAATTCTAATATTGTATCTATTAAAAAATTCAGTTCTATTTGCAATTTTCAAATCAGTTTTTTCTGTAATTTAATGGCAGGCATCTTTGATGACAGTTCAATAGATTTGAAGTCAAACCTGGCGTTCAATTCAGACTACTCCAGAACATTCAAGTCCAGACATAAGAATGTGAGCCATATTGTATGTGTAAAAATGACTCCCAGACATTTTCTTGCGTTAAATTCGCTAATAGTTAACTTTAGTTGAAATTGTAGTGTCAATAATTTCTCTATTTTAACACTGATGCCATTGGCCGATGTCGTGATTTCACTAAGTGACTTTTTTTTTTGTTAGTATTTGGAAACAGTTCGTAACAGAATAAAGTGAATAATAATATTCATTTTCTATTGTAAAACGCTATCACTTTAAATTTCATCCACTATATGCAAAATAATTTTCTGAGCCAAATCTGGTGCATTGGATTTCTAAAAATTAACTTAAAACAAACAGACAAATAAGAAATAGTAGTCATAGTAACTCTAAAAAATTCATAAACCACAAATATTCATTCATCTTATCACGATATTGCTACGAATCTGAAATACTGCTTTTTTGCGCAGTGAGTCTCTTAGTGAAGAAGAGAGATTTACAGATATTTTTAATGAGGTTGATTGAATGTTAAATCTAATAAAGTCAATGTAAAACAGAGAAAGCTAGATATATAAAATTTGGTACACAGCTTTGATATTTATATTGTAGAAACCTGTAAAATTTTGGGTTAAATTAAACCAGTGTTGACTGTTTGTCTGAGCGTTCTTGCAGAAACATGAAAACACGGTATTTCAAATATATTAATAATTTAAATATGTTAAATTTGCTATGAGATTTTGTAACAAAAAGTACAAATTTATTTCCGATTTTTATTTGATTCTGCAGAAAAAAACATGACAAATTTACAAATTCGATTTTTGATTATTATTAAAACACGCCAGGAATTAATTGCCAAAAATGTCACCAAGGATGTTATGACAGATTCAGTAAAAAGGCTAAATACAGGCTAAAAGTTAATATTTCGAAAATATGGTACGCCAACGCCATGTAAGACATTCTTTGGGATGAGAAGTTTATTAGAGATTATACGAGAAAGTTTTTCGGAGACCACTCCCGTTGGTTTTATCATCGACTCGATTTCAATTATATTGTTTTTTAAATATTAAATTTTACTTATCTTTAGATATTTGATTTATCCTTTTTTCGAAGGAGGTGTAGAAATAATGAAATGATCAAAATTCGAAGAAATTTTTAATTCAAAAGCTACAATCATCCTTCATTATCGTTTTCATTTTCCACTCTATAATTTTTTCACATTTTCTTTGAGAAGATTATTGAAAAAAAATAGTTAATCGGATTTAACTGAAGGTTACCTTTTTTTGAGAATATGCTTATTTTAAGTAATTTGACATATGAGATTAAGTTTTTTCAATTATACGGAATTTTTCAAAAAAAAAAATGTAACTTCTGGACGCAGAAAAGATCAAGGTATAACTGGGGAAAAATTAATCAAATTAAGGCTTCCTAAGAAATACTTTGGAGAATAATGCCATCTTACCAATTATCGAAAATTTGAAACTATCTTATTATTAAAAGACATTTATTTTATGAATCGATTTCTTAGAAAAAAAAAAGATGATCTTTTTAATTCATCAACTCTCCTAATAAGACATTTGAAATTGCCATATTGGTTTTTTTCTTCGTTCTAATTTACAGAATTCAGTGACTGCGTTTTTTCTTCCAAAATAGTACTTTAGCAATTTAAAATTGAACAATGTCGACGTCCTGACATAGGGTTAGCACATATTCCCCGTGATCTTGGCTTTCTGGGTTTAATTCCAGGCTTGGGCGTTGTTGCTCTTTTTTTGTGTTCTTTCTTTGAGGAGTGTGAATGTGGCCTCCTGTAAAAATGGGTTATGCAAGCAAATGTGACGCATGAAGTAGCTAAATAGTACTCTTAGCCTAATTTGGGCGACTGGAAAAGCAAGAGATGCTCACGTGGCTTAAATCGCTGACAAATCTATCAACGGGTTTGTATTGTGTCATGAGTAATAACAAAAAATGGAGCTATTCATTTCGTTTTCGTAGGTTGTGATAAAAAGTAATTCCTCGAAGTTTGCTGATATTAGTAAATTAATGCTATGTAAATGGTAAGTAAATGGGCAGTGTCCAAATAATAAAAATTTAAATTTTTCTTCATCAGTTGATATTTTGAAGTTTCGGGTATGACAAGTAGGTTACATTAAGCTATGTGATGTTTTGCCATATCAGTTATAAATTGTCACTGATACTCGACTACTGATATTTTTACTTAATATATTCGATAACAGATTACCTGTTACAATTGGTTGATACTTCTTTTTTTTTTATCTCCCAGGGCACTTTGAAATGAGGATGAGAAGCTTCCTTGTTTCGAGAAAACTTCTCATCATAGCTTTTGGTTCTCACCACCCTAGAAAGTAAAGGAAAAGGTTGGAGTCAGACTCCTCCGTACTTCCTTAGTTAAAGGTTGTATCGTGGCCAGTAGGGCCCTTAAGACTCGGCCACAGTTCTAGTCAGTTTTGCTGTTACGGTGGTTTGGTCATTAAGTAATTTTTAGCCGTGCGCCTGTGGTCGGGTCGAAGAGTCAGTTGTATGACTTTTTTTTAAACGGTAATTGACTCTTTTGTTATCAGAATAAACCTGGATTTTCGGTGAGTTTATTTCCAGCGCTTGCCTTTAATCTGGTAGTTGATACTGATATGAATGTGATTCCAAATTGTAATTTCGCTTCTAAGGAAGATATAGTGAAGAAAAGGCACTAATTGCCTTGGTAATGACATTTAAGAATGGGTGAGAAGAGGAAATGCTTTACTGATGATGGTATAAGAGGATATTCCTCAATAATATGTGCCCAGTTAAAGAAGGCAAATAGCAGTAATGGCTGAGTACGAAATATATTCTGTTAAAAACATTGCGCATGTTCATTACGTCATCAAGACAGGCTACAGAACTAAGCTATATAAATCTAATGCCTTGTATCAGACTGATATAGTATCACACCCAATTGAAGGAGACTACCAATAGGTAGTAAATGAATTCAAAAACTGATGTTGAGTATTTGATACTTTCAGCGTAGTTGTATTGTGTATTTCAGTTAATTGTATACCTGATGCAGAGTCATTCAGTCTTATCTAAAACAAATAAGTACAAAAACTATGGAATAAATGAGGTACAAATTTAAGGGCTGATTGGTTTCTGAGCTTTTTTTCATTAGCTATGCATAACAATCACTTTCTCATTGAAGCAATCGCGCACTATGAGAAAAGGGCGAACCGTCAATCGCACGATAATACCTCACCGCTCACTAAAAGAAAAGAAGTCCTTGCACATATTTAGTTGTAGTATTTTGTGAAAAACTAAAATAAAGAAAATTCAATGTGTATAATATAAAGATTTATTGAAAATATATTTTTTAATTTGTTTTGATTTTTTAATAACACCAATTTAACCGCTGACAGTTTTCTTCTCTAATTTTTTTCTGTCGATCTGTGCTTTCTCTTTATATAATAACTAGCCACCTTTGGCGACCAGCTGGTTCGCCATGAGTAAAGCGTTCTAAAATGTTCAACTAAATCACATATTTATTAGCCTTGAAGTCATTCCGGGCATTGATTGACCTGAAATTAATATTTTCTTTAAGATGATGGACGGAAAGTTCTAAAATTACACCTTTGCCTAATAATATTTTTTAATTTTATAATCAGTCAGTTTTAACCATCGGTTATGCTTCCAAAATATTAAAAAAAAAATTCGATGATGTTTCCAAAATATTAAATATGTTTTTTTAAAGAAAGCGAGAAAGGGAAAAAAAGTATTGAATTAATGATACAGATATTGCAAACGATTACATAAATATGCCATTAAATCGGGATTTCAATGCATATTCTGTCTAAATTCAATCAGGTTTACCGTAAATAAAAAAGATTTATTGAGTTAATGATATAGATATTGCAAACGATTGTAGAAACCTTTGCTTTGCATTTATTTTTTAAAGAAAATATCACATTTTATATTTCTTTTATTTTATCCAGTCACGTGTTAAAAGTATCATTTCTTTAGATTTGATTTACGATGATTGTTTTTTTTTATTATTTCAACTTCCGTCATTGTTTTCTTTTGTTTATCCAGTCACGTGCTCAAAAAAACATGGTCAAAATATTTCTTTAAAAATTCGTTAAAAATAGAGGCTTGAGTTATACATTAAAACACTGATACCATTAGAAAGCTAATTTTTTAATCTTTAAATTGATGTAAAAATCCTGTTTGTGCGATAATGTTTTCGGAAGTTATAGCCGAAAAACGTCGAAATTTCACTTAAATTGTAATTAATTCAAATTCTAATTAAAAATTCGAAAAAAGGGCTCCGAGGTGCACATTCCTGACCTCCAAGGTATACATGTACCAAATTTGGTAGTTGTAGGTCCAACGGTCTGGCCTGTAGAGCGCCAACACACACACACACGCACACACACACACGCACACACACACACGCACACACACACACACATTGAGCTTTATTATAAGTATAGATGGCAACTCAAAGAGAGATAAACGAGTTTGTTTTTTGACAAAAAAGTATAATTTTGCTTCAAATTTGGGTTTCAATTGGTAGACAGAAAGGCATCTAAAACACTTACTAGGGCTACGTCACTGATGTTGAAAATAAATAAACTTTCATGGGTTTACATCCTTATTCAAGGTTCATAATTCTTATGGGAGTGCAGATCTAGCACCCCCATAAAAATTAGGAACCTTATGATCTTTCTTGCATATTCCCTAATAAAGGTGAATATCTAGCACCTTTATTAGGGAATATGCGAGAAAGTTTAGAGGACACCAATGACTTTTGTTTAATATTATTGATTGCAAAATCTTTAATACCTCTTTTGATTAAGATAACATAAAAAAAAATGTTAGATGGCCAACGGCAACCGTCTTTTGTTGTAATCCCCGCCTGATTCCATAATATAAAATTCTAAGCCTAATTATAACTTTGCATGTAGTAACAGATGATTCGCACCCAATAACCGCAGCAGGACGATGCCGAGAGTTTGCTGAAATCGCAGTCACAAAGTGAGCGGCAAAAGCGCCAACCCCCACACCAAGCGCTATCGATTATTTTGGCAGAATCGCTGCTTCCTCTTTTGAGTGGCGCGCAGTGTTTGGGCACGGGTCTTACAGAGTGGTCGCACCAAACACAATCCTCCTCCAGGGAACTCTCACTTGGAATTCGTGCCCTGTAGAACAAGAGATATCAGTCCCTCACTGGAGATCTTTTCATGAGCAAATGGTTGTCTCGATGTAACCAGCTCCCACCAACTTCTTCGATGTTGAGCGTTATGACAGTAGTACTGCCACAGCACACGAAACTCGCGGCAAGTTCAACCACCGTTCCGACTGCTACTACTTCAACTCCTTCGGCCTCGACGACTGTAAACACCAAGTCAGCTATAAGGCCGGCTACGACCTCCTCCCACTGCCAGGTGAGTTCGGAAGACATTCACATTATTGAAACAAAAAGCAGAAAAAGCGAGCATTCTTCTTGATATTTTCGTACATTCCAATATAGGAATAATATTCCTTGTATATTGTAGAATATGTTTACAGCGATAATACACAGCGAGTTTTTCGATATTTGCCTACATTAGTACATAGAGATGCTGTCCGTAGATTATATCCTTATTTTACATATCAATCCATTCATTAATGGATAAACTTATAGCGATATTATTGGTACAGGATAGTAGATCTTTATAATACAGAATATTACATCGATATTTTCGTATGCACTCATTTAGAGATATTGCTTGGAAAATATAATCGTTTTAATAAAGCTTTCTTTTTGATATTTTCTATATTCTTATCTAAGGGTGGTCTGTGCTTAGTGTAGACCTTTATAATAAAGAACATTCTCTTCATTTTCTTAACTCTCATATTACGATATTACGTACTTGGGATAGAAGATCTTTATAAAACAAAATATTCTTCTCGATATTTTTGCATATTCCACAAAAGGATATTTCTTTATTCTAAATCTTTATAATGCAGAATATTTTCCTCGGTATTTTTCTTCCTTAGAGAAGATTCCAAGGAAGAAAATCCTTATAATACAGAGTATTTTCGTCGGAAGAATATATAATCCTCTGTATTATGTATTTTTCCTTTATAATATAGAATATTTTCCTCGGTATTTTTATATATATTCGTATACGGATATTATTTCCTTAGAGATTTTTATAATATAAACATACATTCTCTTTAGCAATATATAAATAGTATCCTTGCCTATTACTAAGGGGAATAGGATATAAAGTATGAATGAATAGAGTAGAATATTATGATACAGAATATTTTCCTCGATATTTTTGTATATTCCCATGAAAGAATAATATTACCTGAAACTAGATCTTTATAATAAAAAATATTTTCTTCTTTTAGATTCGATTTTTATAATACAGAATATCTTCCTAGCTATTTTTCTTTTTTAAACAAAATCTTTATAATACAGAATATTTTAAACGGTATTTTTTTTTTCTCCTCTATGAATATTACTTAATAAGGCTGGGTGCTCATAACACAGAGATCTTTAGCAATAGACAAATAGTATCCTTCTTTTTAGTTTAGGAGAATTTAAATTTTTATATAATATTACATACACATAGTCGTAGATTTTTGTTATATTTCATGGTTCTTGTCTTACATAGCCATGTAGGGATATTTCTTATATAAAAAATGAAATATTAAGAATGCAAATAATTTTCTTGGATGTTTCCCATATTTCATTTTCAAATTGGTCCCTGCATAAAACAGATTTTAGCATAAAATAGGATAGATTATTCAAAACAATCAATGTCACGATTCTGAGACTAGCACTTTTTGCCGCTTGAACTACGATAAGAGGTAGTTCACAGAATGATGAGCAGTTATTATGATTCTTCATACCGCGAATAATCTGAATTTACTCTATTGTTAAATGCAAACATTTCCTCTCACCTTCCCTTTTCGACTATATAAATGCATCTTGACGCATGCTCAAAAGAGCGGAGGATTTCGGAATCTGAAAATAACCATTATATTTTCCTATTTTCCCATGTAAACATTTTACCATTGCATTGATTTGATACCTTTATAATACAGAGCAATCTCTTCAATATTTCCATATATGCTCATAATATGACATTATTTGCATAATATTTATAATTTCGAGTATTTTCTAAATATTGTCGTATTTTAATATACACTGAAGTGACAAAAGTCATGGGATAGCAATATGAAAATATACAGATAGCAGTAGTATCGCAGAGAAAAAGTATAAATGCGCAGTTCGTTTTCCAGAGCTTTCATTTGTATTCAAGTTATTCATGTGAACAGGTTTTTCGTGATTTATGGCGGCACGACGAGAATTAACAGACTTTGAACGTGGAATGTTAGTTGGAGCTAGACGCATGGGTCATTCCATTGCGGATATTGTTAGTGAATTCAACATTCCGAGATCCACAGTATCAAGAGTGTGCCGAGAGTATGAAATTTCAGGCATCACATCCCACCATGGACAGCGCAGTGGGCGACCACCTGCACTTAACGACCGAGACCACCGACGTCTGTGTAGAATGGTCATTGTTAATAGACACGCAACACTTCGTCAAATAACTGCAGGAATCAATGTGGGACGTACGAGGGACGTGTCCGATAATACTGTGCGGCGAAAGTTGTCTTCCTTGGGCTATGACAGCAGAAGACCGACTCGAGTGTCTTTAGTGACAGCACGACATCGCCTGCAGCGACTCTCCTGGGCTCGTGAGATTATCGACTGGTCCCTAGACCAGTGGAAAACCGTGGCGTGGTCAGATGAGTCACGATTTCAGTTGTTACGTGCTGATGGTAGAGTTCGAGTGTGGCGCAGACCCCACGAAGCCATGGACCCAAACTGTCAGCAAGGCACTGTTCAAGCTGGTGGTGGCTGCATAATGGTGTGGGCTGTTTTTACATGGCATGGACTCGGTCCTCTGGTGCAACTGAACCGATCATTGACTGGAAATGGTTATGTTCAGTTGCTTGCAGATCACTTGCAGCCATTCATGGACTTTACGTACCCACACAACGATGGGATTTTTATGAATGACAATGCACCATGTCATCGGGCCAGAACTGTTCGCGATTGGTTTGAAGAACATTCCGGACAATTCCAGCGCATGATCTGGCCACCTAGATCGCCCGATATGAATCCCATCGAGCATTTATGGGACATCATCGAAAGGTCCGTTCGTCCCCAAACTCCTGCACCATCCACACTTTCACAATTATGGACGTCTATACAGACAGCATGGCTCAATATTCCTGCAGAGGACTTCCAACGACTTGTGGACTCCACGGCACGTCGAGTTGTTGCACTTCGCCAGGCAAAAGGAGGACGGACATGATATTAACAGTCATCCCATGACTTTTGTCTCTTCAGTGTATAAGGATGTTATTTGGATGGAATAGATAATTTTTATGCTATAAAGTAATATCTTCAATATTTTCTATATAAAGAAATCTACTTCTATATAAAGAAATTATTTGCATGTTCAAAATCTTTATAATACGATTTCTCGAGTTCTAGATTGTTACAAGAAAAAGACTTGGCTCAATAAATAGTAATGAGTGTCTTTCTTTATTTTTTAACCATATTTCTTTTTTCCCTAGTTGTACTTAAGCATTTTCTGAATAATTTCAGTAACTTTATGTGTTTAAATTTAATCTACATATTTTTGATAAATGTTTCTTCTATATCTGGTTTTTGAATGCAAAACTATTTTTGATTCAATTTAGTAAAAAAAAAAAAGAACAGAATGTCTATTGAAAGTTATTCAATATTCTTTATTTTTACAGTTAGATTATAAAATCGTCTGCTTGAAAACTGTTAAAAGGGCAAATTCATTACTTATTTTTATTTTTATTTATAATTTTGGGGGCTTTATTCTGAAATGAGAGAAAAGTTAGACCAACAAGCATATCCTGTCCCATCCTACTTCGTTAATTATTAACGAAATTTCGTGAATGATCGGTCAGTCTTTGCCATAGTTGCTGGAATCGTAAACCACATGATGCGTGTAGCAAGATTGAAATGATCTGCTTAGTGATCGATGCATTAGCAGTTTTTTACGCACAGTTTCTTATTCAGTTAAAAATAAGTTTTTTTACTACTAAATAAATAATTTATCGCTTTAAAAATGAAGAAATATCGTTTGTAAACTTTTTAAAAAATAAAATCATTATATAAAAAAAGATTACTCATTTTTTTTAGTGGCTTATTGACATCTTTACCTAAGTTCGGGACTCTGCAAAACGGTCCTTCTTACTTTGCATACGACTTAAGGATGTCACTATTTAAAGCTACAAACAATAAATTTCAAAATAAAACATTATTTTAAGGTTGCATTTTTTTATTTACTGTTTGCGCAAAGGAGCATGTATTCATCATACTGTTTGTGTGTGTTGTGACTTATGGCACTTTACAAGCAGGCTGACAGTTATCTGTCAGTGATTTATGTTGAGTTAGCGTCTCTTATTTTTTCAATAACTCCAACTAGGTCAAGAGTACGCCTTAGCTACTCACGCGTCGAAACCCTTTTTACGGGATGGACTTCATTCATGCATTTCATTCACAAAAATAGTAACAAAAATTTAAACTTGGATCAGACAACAATCACCTCTGAGCCAGTACTGCCATTATTTAATATAACTTTCGACATGGAGGCCTTTGTGACCACGCGCGCCAGGTTTATACGCGCGAGTCAGCACACGCAAGGAGGTCTAGGGTCGGAGAAGAGGGGTTCGAACTCACAACCTAAGGGAAGCGAGTACAGCACCGTACCAACCAGGCTATCTTGGCCTTCATGTTGCGTTTATTATAGATAAGGAAACACAAGTGTGTGTGTGGGTGGCCTGAGGCTCAACTTGTCAGGTAATTTTGATTTAGTGCAGTTAAATTTGACACATATCTTAGAGGAAAAAAATGTGAACCAAGTGGAAATTTTTAGAATTTTATTTGGATTTTTAATTAATTGAAAGTTGAGTAAGATTTTATTGATTTACAAAAGTAATTTTTAACACAATACTTTATCCAAGGAATTCTAATCATCATTATATATTAGTAATAATCCGCATAATTTATAATAACATGAATCCTTTTTAAATTGATATCAATTTAATTATGGTAAGTTTTTCCAAATTTTTCCAATTCATTAAAAATCATTATTTTTATATACCAAACTATACGTTTAATATATTATACAAAATTACACATTTTTTTTGCATAGTTTTGTATAATACATTTCATTGTATCAACGAAATCCAAGCTGCTTAGTTTTTTTATCATCCTTTTATTATTTAATTGTGCGGTTTTCTCCCGTTGTTGAGTAGCAGGATAGAAAGATTCTAATAATTACTTGAAGAATCAGAAGATCAATTTAGATAGCAGCAAAAGACAATGTGCATTTGAAATAAATCACACAAACTCTTAAAGACGGTATATTATGGTCTTCGACATCATAAGACAGTACCATCTCCAAAATAAATAGAACAATTATAAGATTGTTGAATTAACAAAGCTTTAAAATATGTCATAATATAAAGCTACAAAATACTTTATCAAAGGGATTCTAATCTTCATATTATGCATACAAATTAAATTGAAATTAAACACGATTAATATTTCCGGCAAACCAACTGAACACCAAAGGTGGCTGGTGTACAATGATATAACAACTCTTACAAAGATTAAATTTTCTTATCATATATGCGATTTTTGCAACTTATTTTAATTAAAAATATTAGAAAAATAAATAATTTGAAATAATAATAAAAAAAACAATTTGAATTAATAATAAGAAAAATAAATAATCTGGTATAATAATAAGAAAAATACATAATTTGGAATAATAATCAGAAAAATAAATAATTTGAAATAATAATTAGAAAAATAAATAATTTGAATTAATAATAAGAAAAATAAATAATTTGGTATAATAACAAGAAAAATAAATAATTTGAAATAATAATCAGAAAAATGAATAATTTGGAATAATAATAAGAAAAATAAATAAAATAGCGTTACGACTTGCCAGTGGTAAACACAGTGACAAATATGCAATAAATACCACAAACAGAAGATATGCATATATTTCTATAATTGAATTAATTGCTGTACAAATTCAATAATTCGATTATGACGGAATCACAATGAATATCTCAATTCATTTTTAAAAAATTGAACAAAAAAAATTGTCTTGGGGGGAAAGTTGTATATCAAGAAGAAACGATAAAAAAACATTGTTCCGAATGAAAAGGTCGATACAGAGCAAATGTTTTTTATATAGTATAGTTTTAAATAATAGTTTTGCAAAGTAATATCAATAAATGAAATGATAGTTTATAATTAAGCAAATTTTGACGTTTTCTCATCATAACTTCCAAATATAGCTCAAAAATTATATTTAGACCATCTTAAAATTAAAAAATATCTATTTTAAATGATAATAATTTGATAGTCGTGCAACTGTGTAGAGTACAAGACAAACAGATTAAAATTTTGTGATATATATTTAGCTCACTGAGAATAGGATTTCTAACAAGCCCATTCAAAGATGCAAAAAGTTTCAAACAACTAAAAATAACATTTTTCTTCGAACAATTTTTCATTCAATTCTTTTTTTATACGAAAAATCGTTTACTATATTGTTAATTTCTTTGTTTAGAAAAGAATCTTGAATCTTTTTGAAAAAGATTTTTAAAAATTTATGCTGCTATCAATCAAAGAAAAATAAGAAATTTTTATAAATATGAAAAACATCGTTTGATTGAAAAAATGTGGAAATTATATGAAAGAAATAATCTTTAAAATTGACTTCGTGAACTGTGCTGATTCCAATTTTAACGTCTTTTTCAATATTAATGCATATTTAACAAATATGTAGCTTTAGTTTGTCAAAAAATAGTAAAAATTTAAAATTTATTAAAAATGTGCACTTTTTTTTCGCCTTTGTTTATATTTAGCAAATGGTTATTATCTGTCTTTCGAAAATAATTTAATTTTTTTGAAGTCAAAATTTTTAATGGTTTTTAATCGTTGTTAATATTAACAAATGATTTATTTTGTTTCAAAAAATAAATATGAAATGACTTCAGCAAAGATTTTTTTCATTATTTATATTCAGCATTTTATTTATTTTAGAATTTATTCACATAATTCATTTTGTATTAAACATAATAATTTCAGTGATTTATAGTGATTTTTAAAAGCTTAATTTATAGTAAATAAATTGTTAATATTTTTTAACAAAAACAAACAAACAACAACAACAAAAAAAACCCCCAAGAGCGCATAATAATGCAATATAAGGTTTCATAAGATTTTTTTAACACTTTCAATACTATAGACGAGGTGTCTCGTCTTTTATGTATTACCATTACAGGTATGTTCCTTGTGCTAAAATTGGTCTTTTAAGTCAGTTTAGATAGATTGAGCTTTCCAATACTTATCTGAATAATACTTTTACTTTTTGCAATTTTTTTTTTTTTTTTTTTTTTGTATAAAAACTGTCAACAGCCTGTACAATTGACATTTGTCTTGCCATGAAGTTTCTATCTAATTTATCCTTAGCGACGAACGTGTAAATCATTGTTTGTTTTCAACAAACGATTTATTTTTCATCATCGACAAAAACCGAGAACAGAAACCGCTCTCGTTATGTTCACCAACTTCGCTGAATTTTAAAACAGAATTTTTATCTATTATATCAAATTAATCGATTCATAAATAAAAGGAGATGTAGTTTTGAGATACAGTTCAATCAACAGTTAAATGTCCCAATTTACTTCGTAGTATTTATTACTCTATTTTATGAAATCGAATGATTGCACAATGAAGTGTTCGAATTACGTGTTGAACGATAAAAGTTTAAATCTTCTCTAACAAATGTATCATTAAAATATTAAATTTGCAACGTTAATATTTTTTTTTTAAAAGAACTCCGGCATTATTTAAAATACACTTTTGTTGGATTATTTGATTACTAAGTGCTGAAAATCTTGGACCAATTTTATACTTTCATATCAAGCATGAATTATTAACTAAAATGTAAACGGTAATGGCCACAATGGATAAATTGATGCTTTGATGGTTCAAGAATATTTTCGATAATTGCATATTCGATACAAAATATAGGCTCAGCAGAAATAGAATATTATACAAGAATGAGAGTTAAAATAAGTATTTTATTTCATGGAAATATTGACTGTATGAAAAAGAAGTAATTCAACAACTTGTGCATCAATATTGCAATGCAACCACTTTATATGCTCTTGTGCAACTTGTGCATCAAAAGCATATAAACGATGAATAAAAAATATTTTTCTTCTGAGAAAAGTTTAGAATAGACATTGTTTTGGAAATGGATCAGATGTTTAAACTTTTTACTTAGTTATTAGTGAGAAGAATTACTCATTACCTTCACATCCTCTTGAAACAAATGTTTGCGAAATAAGATTCTTTACAGGTGATTGTAAAAATCTATATGATAGGTTTTTAGAAAGGACCTCAGATCATTTCTTTTTGTAACATAAATGGAGAAAAATATTTCCTTTTTCAGACTCGTCTCAATTGTATGTTTCTTGTAGCATAAATATTAATTTTAAAAGAACTCGTGTCCCTTATGTGTTTTTTATATTCTTATTGTTTCTTGTATTTTTATTATTCGGGATCTCTCTACTCGTTATAAACCAATTATCTTATTAAAGCATTTGAAATTCTTGATAGCTTGTTAGTCTTTTACTAAATCAATAAAAATATACAATATAGGTAAAAAAATAAATAACCATAAACACATCGTTCTTTTTAAATATATAAAGTTTAAATAGAATGTCAGGTGTCACGACGGTTATAAGGGAACTGTGTTTGAGACATAAAAGCCATCACCTCACCCATAGAGGATCTTGCTATCACTGGCGGGAAATGAGGCAATCCAATTCCACACATTACAATGCCTTTAAGTAGACGAGAATCAACCACCATATCGAGGAATTTTCAAGACACCAAAAAAGAAGAACTATCATAAACTAAATATTCATAATGGCGATAAAAAATAAGCGAAATCTTCATTGCTTATTCTTTAATAATGGAAGAAAAACAAATGATTAAATATCCGAAGAAGCAATGAAGAGGCTTTAAATTGCATTACCTCAAATATTCTTCAAAGTAGGGAGAAAAATGTATAGACATTGAATTAGTATCATAACAACGTACATTTTTCGATTTTAAACATTTAAAAAATATTTTCAAGTTATTAAATTTTTAATAGCTGTTAATAAAAAATAACTTCTAAGACTTTACTTAGTTTTTAGTTAATGAAGAAAATAAAGCTATGTATAAATCTGCCAAAACTGATACTTCTAGATCAAATGTTGTGGATTGAAAAACAACAACAATTTTTAAACAACAGTTTTTTAAAAAGTAGGTATGTAATAAAATTATATAGAACCGATAGATCAGTGGGTAATTCTTCATCTTTTCGACTTCGATACTTAGTTCTTGAATTTTTGATTCTTTAAAATGCATAAGTAGTTTGCTGATTCAATATTTTAATTATTGGAACTTCATACAGACAGAGAACCATTGGTCTAATTAAGATGACAAGAAAAATTTGTAAATCACAAAGTCTCTTGAAATGTACTACATTTACAAAGTCTATATTGTAATACTAGGTAGAAAATCACTAGTACAGAGCTTGATTCATCAGAAGATATAAATAAGATTTGTGAATCACACAAGTACGCTGCTCAGTTTGAGAATGGCGAATTCGTATTAATACTAGGAAGATAATTATTACTATAGGGCTTGATTTATCTTGATTTATCATTGTAATCTACAAATTTAATTTGTAGATTACAATGTTCTCCTGAAAAGTACTGTATTACTTCGCCTTCGATGAATTTGTTGTAATAATAGACCACTAGTAGAGAAGTTGATTTGTAAGGAGACGCAAATTTGATTTGTAAATCAAAAAAGTTTTCTACTTGGTAAGTCAATGGTTAATTCGCTATAATATGGAGAGAATCACTAGTAAAGGGTTCGATTTCTCTGTAAGGGTTGATTTTATTTGTAAATTTAAAAATATTCTGAAATGAAATGTACTTAATTCATCAGCAGTGAATTCACTATGTAAAGTTAAAATAACTAGTACAAAGCATGATATATATAAAAAGGTAAAATTGATTTGTGTAGTATGAAGTCTAAGTAATCTACGTAGCTCCCCAACAGTAAATTCTCTGTAATGATGGTTAGAGAAACACTGATACAGGACCTAATTTCTTTAAAAGGGCTAGCTCCATTTGAGAATCTTTAAGTCTCTTGAAAAATTTTGTGTCCTGTTAGCGAATGGCTAATTCACTGGAATATGCTGCTGATTTTTAAAGAAAATCTTGTACGTGACATAAAACTCCAATTTTCAGATTCTAAGGGCATTTATCGATTGGTCTTTCGCAGTTTTACAGCCCTTTAGCACAGAAAACATTCAAGGTTACTCCACTAAAACCATGACATGTAATGCGTAGAACGAATCCCGTGAGACTCGAAAAAGAATTATCTTAATGGATCGAACATTCGTTACAGATAGCAACGGCCAAGAGTTGCCCCGATATCTCCTGTGGGAGAGATACACTCGCTAGATGAATGGGTTGACCAGAAAAACAATAAAATGTTCCAGATTTCGGAATCGTTCAAGAGCCGAAAGTGGTAACATATTTTGTACAAAATACCACCGTCTTTTTTCTTGTTGGAAACTGTACTAGAATGTGAGCTTCATTTTGTTGTAATATGACAGATACAGCTAAATGAAATAAAGACAATTCCAATATAACACGGTTGTTAAGTTTCTAAAATTGTTGAATCACGTAAAACCGAACTGTAGAGAGAGAAACTGGCAGGGATTGAGTTTGGAAAATATCAGTGCATTACATACTATTAGCTGTTTAGAATTTCCTAATATACAAAGAATAGAAAAAGAATGTACCCTAATCGTTACAATATTTGGTATCAATATTTTGCCGAATGTTCCCATTTCAGACTTTATAAAGTCTACTTGTCTATCTATTTGTCTATCGCTCTCTTAATGGACATGATAGCTCAAAACCGCCTTGAGTTATAGCGAGCACATTTTGTAATTAGTATTTGTACATGTGAAGAACTATGTATAAGGACTATTGATACAATTTTGAACTTTCTATATTATTTTGATAAATTAGCATTTACACTTTTTCCATCAATTATAAATTTATATTATCAATTTTTAAATTTATATTCATAGATTCATAAATATCGTGTTATATATTAAACACAGATTATATTATTATTAAATACTGCTATTAACTATGTTTCAAAATTGAAACGAATCTTGCATAAATGTTTTCTGCCAGTTCGTATACATGTGAATAATAATTCAGCAGCGCTAGAAATGATAAATATCAAATTATAATAGATTTATTATCAGAATTGTATATCTAATACTATAATACGAGAAATGGTTGCCAAGTCGAAAATCGCCCCAGAATTAATAAACTCCGGTAAACTTGGGGGTCTGAGGTTTTTGGCCACGAGGAATCGATTGGCGCCGGTTTTGAAGCGCTACGGTCGAGCAGTTCGGAGTTACAGATAGGATATTTTCAAACTTTATTAGTTCGCCATAATGGCTACTTAAATTTTCAAGCGGTAACTTGCTGCCATCTATAGCCAATATGGCGAACTAATAAAGTTTTATGTTTATGCTGTTATAGGTTTATAATATGTTTCTTATGTATGTATATATGTTTGGTTTTTCTAAATAAATTTGTCAAAAATATTGAACTTCAACACACTTCAATCTTTACCTTTGTATAGAATAGTTCCCTTTCCAAACTCTAACTTTGTTTAGAATAGTTTACAATGGTGCACTTTAACCGGTTATCTTTTCACCAATGATTTCACAAATTTTCTTATGGCATGTATTGTTTTGATAAATCACAATTGAAAATTTAAATCTTCGAGTTAGCTTCGATATCTGTTTTCTCAAAGCGGAGCTCGGTCACCCGCGGTTGATTATTAAATAATGGATAAGTTGTTGGTTTATATAGTTTAGATATTTATATATTTTCATAAATGAAGACGTGATAGATTCAAAAATACGACGAGTTAAGGTGGGTTCACACGAAGTCAATTATTGCGTGCAACAGAAGATCAAGTCTACTTCCGGAAGAATTACATTACCGCAACAGGACTGTGGTGTACTGTTTTTTCCGATGGGATAACCATTTGATGCTGTCCCAACGACGTTGTCACAACTGTTCATACGAGGACAATATAGAGACAACAACACAGGACAGCGATTGCGCACAATACTTGACCTCGTGCGAACCAACCTTTAGATAAATAAAACATAGCATCATATTTTTTTGGTCCAAATCTTAGACTTATGCCAAAAGTTTGAGCCCAACTGGTGAACATTTCTGAACTTTTATATTCAAATGCATACAGATTTAAAGACAAAAAGATATAATTCCAATAAATGTATTCTGTCAACCTCCCCCACCCCTCTGTCGAGGTCAAATTCTTGATTAATTTAGTTTATTTGTTATGTTTTAGTTCAGTCGAATCATTATCAAAAATGATAAAGTGTGAAAAAAAAATTCAAAGCAGAAATATTTTTGACTTAAATTTTTGAGCTTAGCTGTTCAATACCTTTTTGATTTTCTCTCGGATGTTAACGGATCAAATGGTGAGGTGGTGGGATGTTTGAACTGGTATTAGTTTTTCTCTCTTAAATTTTAGTATGAATATACAATTTTATTGATAAAATTATGCGCAAGATTTCATCTCTTTTGCTGAATATAATTCTGAACTATCACATTCAAATGCGTACGGGGAAGAACGGAAGAAAAAACACAATTCCAAAAACTGTATTTTTCAGGTTTAGTCTAAAATATGGAGAATTATCACAATCCTGCAGCCGAATTCTTGACCGTCTCAATTCTTTCTATTTTAGTCCAGTTGAATTGATATGGAAAATAATAAAATATGCGGAAAATGAACATCAACAATGATACTGATTTAAGTTTTTGAGTAGGCAATTCAAATTAGGCCTTTAAATATGTTCCCGAATAAGACAAAAGTGTATTACAAGATTAAGGCAGTGTTTCGGGAGAGCGGGCGATTTCTCATCAGTGTTTGGCGTCTAAATTATAACTTGTAAAACTAGAAGGAAAACCTTAATTTAAGAAGTTATAAATATTAAAAAGCACATAAGATTAGCTATGGAATGTAATATCTTTCACATATGAAAAGTAAAATTTAAACGAGCGTGGATGTTCTCCCCAAGAAATTATCGCATACTTTCTATTAAATCCTTTTATAATTTATTATTATTCTCTCCCACCTCCTGTATGAAATGGGAACTACCGCGAATGGCTCGAGTTGCGTTGGCGACAATAGTTCCAAAATATTGATGTTTGGCATAAATTTTGTATTTTTTACTTAATTGTGCTTCCTGTTTTACGGTTTTCAGAAATTATATTAACAATGTTACATCAATTTACTGCCGTAGAATATAAATTAGTAATCATTAAAAGTTGATAAATATTTTATTAAAATATTTATCACTTGAAAAAATTATTAATTTTTTATTTTATTAAATATTCCTCACATAATTAAAAGTAGAATAACTCTTGTAAATATTAACTTACTAGAGTTAATCTTCTTTTAATTTTCTTAGAATATGATAACCTTTTATTTAATAAATTTTTTAGCATGTAAGCAACCATCGAAAATAAAGCATACATAATAATGCTTTGATTTTACTTGATTTTCTTTATTAGGCATGCATAATTATTATGGAAGATTTCATTTTGATGCTATAAACCACTTTAGTTTAATCCAGCGCTCAAGCTTTGAAAATGAAGTATTGAGATAACAGACTGTAAAGTATAAAAATGTTTATTAAACGAATGTCGTAATCAAATAACACTAAGCTTTTACTAATAACACTAAGCTGAATGAAAAGATAACAGTGACCACATTTTTGACTTTGTCTTTTGAAAAATTAAATTTGTAAAAGTCCTATACTCTTTCCCCCCCTCTTAGGCCGTGCTAATGTCTGGAACTGGAGGGTTTCAGGTTGGAGATCCGATTCCACCAAATAATTCCCGTGTAAGAGGGCTGGGGGCATTAAATTCATCAGGGCCAACCGTCCTCCCGCTGGTGTTGTGTAGAAGTTAGGAGGGGGGGGCAGCTTATGTTATCTTCCTCTTTTGACTGCGGTTCGAAAATATCAGGTCAGCCCCAAAATAGTCCTAAACCTTGCTTTAAAACAGGATGTTAACAGAACTAAACTAAACTAACACTTTAAGACTTTGTTTGCTGATTAATTACTGTTCCAAACGCACTGAATTTGGGTTCCAAACGCACATTTTCCAACCGATTGACATAGGAATACAATTGTAGACACAAAATCCCATGCAATATTTCATATATTTAAGTCTCTACATTTTTGAGTTATTACATATACATTCTTCTGAAAGTACAGACCGGTAGACAGTCAGTCTCGTGACGGATATGGTTTCAAATTTGATAGGTATCTAAAATTAAGGCGTTAAATATGCGCAACGAATATTAATCCTAGTCCTTTTTAAGTGATCGTATTAATTTAAATTTGGGGAGGCAGATTGCCTTTGGGTGGATTTCGTTTAAAAATTGATAAAAATTTGATGGAAAGACTATACACCAAATTTCATCTGATCTGTTTTTTTTTTGATTTATCATGACCACAGACAAACAGAATAAAAAAGAATATGTTTTTCAGATTCAGGCAGATTTAAAACGTAGAGAATCACAAAAATATCTTCGAATTCTTTGAGATTACACTATTTTTTCAATATTTCGCGTACAAGAAAGTAAGGAAGTACCGATTTTAAGAAGACCATTTTCCAATTTTTTAAAAATTCGAAATTTTTGGCATTTTACTTCAGTACACGATATATAAAAGAGGAAAAGTGGTAAAAATTTCAGCTCAATATCTCCATCATCTGTGTCGGATTATCAGCTGAACTGCTAAAGCCAATAAAATTGCTGATATGTTTTTTTTTTATCTGAGAAAAATTCGACTGAACTATTTGCATACTTTACGAGCTAGAATATAAAAAAATAAGTGCGTATGCAAAAAATTCTGGAAATTCTGCCAACCGAAGTTTCTGTTTTTAAATCACGAAGAATTTCTTTTTATATAAAGCATTCAACAAACGATTTATAATTTATCATCGCGAGAAAAAATAACATGGAATTTTTTTTTTCGGTAGCATGCAAGTACAGGAACTAATTTTACATCACGCAAGTTGTATCTTTTCTAATAATCCGAATAAACTTTTAAAAATCAGATAGAACTATTTTTACGTGCTGCATATTAAAGAGTGAAGCTACAGATAATCATTTTTTAATGTTAGTGTTGCAAAAAATGACTTATGACTAATTTCATCACATACTTTAGCAACTCTAAATAATTACTACAAAAAATGATAATATAAATTCAATCTCCCGTTTGAAACACAGAGTATGATATATATTATGCTAGATTCGTCTTTATTTATTTTATTTTTAAAATTTACTTAATTTATGGCAATGACAACTTTCTCACAAAAAAATAATTTTTGCATCAAGCAATGTAAATAATTGAAATCCAATACAATAAAATGTATAGTTGCAAAATTTAATTAATTTTTTTAAAATTTTTAATATTAAAAATATTATACACATAAATAGAACTGGTTTCACAGTAAAGCTTATCTTACAGAATTTTATTGTGGGATATAAATATTTTGTGAAAAATTATGTTCCGAAACCATTAGGAAAAAAAAGGTTAAAATTTTATCCGCTTTCAATTCAAAATCTGATAAAAATTTTGAAAACTCTTTTTTTAGATAATATCAAGCACTTAAGAAATAATTATATACTAAATTTGGAAATTCGGCTTTATGACTTATGAAAGTTGCATTTTCAAACTGCATACTTTATCTTGCATTTACGGTACTTATAAATATAATGGCTCCCACGATTAACGGTCAAAAAATGCAAGCCATCGCCTAATCTATTAAATCTTGGCATCTTAAAGATAATGGAATTTGCAAATGTTGGCATTGTCTGAAATCTGTAAGTAAGCTCTTGAATGCAATCATCTTATTGAAATCTTGATATCTTATTTATAATTAAGCTTGGCATAATTTGAAAATCGTCAGATAACTCTTTTGTATTGACAATTATGGTACAATAAGAAAGTCGACAAGTAAACTCGCCAATCCTACTATCTTGATGAAATATTAGTTCTGTTTCGGTAAGTTCATACGCCACATAATAACTTCCAGACCAGAGTGTACGCTTTTATCTAGGGATTATATCACTCGACTATGAACCCCAACTTTACAAGTTTGAACCTCAAGAATGCACATTGGTGGCCTTGGTTCTGAACTAACAGCCGAAACCTCTACTGGTAGCAAAGACGCCATAACACTTGGCGTGATAAAATCGTTCCTTGCTCGCCATAATGCTTGGCGCGATTGAAACGTTCGTCGCGCGCCAAAAACACTTAGTGCGATAGCATCGTTCATATCACCTTCATTTCACTGGAGGAGGAGTAATGTGGCGGTAAGTTCTTAAGTCATATAAGAACTTACAGACCGGAAGTTCATTTTTGATTTAGAGGTTATGTTACGCGGCTTCGAACCCAAAGATCCCGGGATATATTCCAAGCCAACTCCACCTATCACAATATCTTATGCATACTAAATCTTAGTGATCATGACATCATCTGGAAATCGCCAGGTTATCATATTATCTTGGTGTATATTGAAAATCGCCAAGTAAACCCAAGATTGCAATTTCTTGGTGAAATATTGGCATCTTTTTTGCTTATTTATTTTTATATATATTCATATGATATTACTTTGAGAAATCTGATTATCTTATGTACATGTTTCAGCATTTCTTGGTGTAATTTGAAAATTGCCAGAAAAATACAAATATACAATTTGCAAATAGTCTATTCAGGAGATAAAAGTTCACTATGTTGATTACAAAATAAATTGCATCGAATGAATACATTACAAGAGTGAGCAATAATTATTAATAGCTATCTTACCATAGAGTAGTCAACCATAATTGATTTTCAACAGAGGGGCTCTTGTTTCAAAAATACGACCACCGAATAAATCCACCGTGAAGAAATTGCGTTCGTATGACAATTTGAAAGCACGACGGTGTGACCAAAATATAATTAGAATTTCCCGCGGCAAACATTCTGAAGTTTCTAACTCAATCTACGAAAGTTTGAGCAGATTCTTGCGAGACACTTTTCAGTTTGTTCCCGACTCCTAATGAAACTTTTCAGAAACGCCCCTCAAAAGAAGGGGGGGAAGCAATCATGTTGATGGATCATTCCCTCCCCTGTTTCAATCTGATCTTCCTTTTCTGTTAAATTAAGCGGAAGTTCTGGTTTTAGAAAAAGCTTCGGATTTTGCAGTCTTTTTTTTGTTGCTGTTGTTTTGCTTGTTTCTCTTTTAAGAAATTCGCATTTTTTTTATTCAAGGAAAGAATCAAAAATAGATGTTTCTCTGGGAAAAAAATTCTGCTTTTATTTTTTTAAATTTTTTTTTTGTAATTTAGAATTTATAAATGTATTTATGCTTACATTTTTTTCAGTTTGGTTAGTGGAATTTTATCATAAAGATTTCAAGATTTGGTAAAATCCTATTTTAGCCCACCTCTGGCGACTTTTTCAAAATCTCGCCAATTTTTCCAAATCTCACCAAATTGAAAGTATTTGAAGTATTCTCTTCAGATGTTGTCAGGGTTGCCATTTTGGAATCATTATCGCTGATATTTGGCGAGATTTTGAAAAAGTTGCCAAAGGTTTGGCTAAAAGAAGATCGACCCCAAGATTTTGATGAATTTTTACTGTAGTTTTTCAAGCACCTTGAGTTTAAAACCACTTGTATAGAATTATAACTGTTCGTTTGTCTATCTGTGAATGCGATAATTAAAAAACACCTGCAGATACGGAATTTGATAAGTTTTTTCTTCATCAAATTCATATATTTATGGGTTCTTGTTTACTTTTATGACCTTAGAATTACTTGGCAATTTTCAAATGACATCAAAGTGGCCAAGCAACATTATACATAAAATGCCAGTATCTCGCCAAAAGCTTATTTTGCAATTTTAATTTTATTCCAAAATCGTTATAAAAACCAACGTTCATTAAAAATCGACAATAAATCAATTGCAATAAAAAATATCCATAAACCGGTTTTTTTAAAACGAAATCTATTTGCGAAATTCTATCTGTTGCTCTATTTCGTTTCTTTTTCCATATAAATACGATAGTTTAAAGACAAATAAACTAGAGAGATGAAATTAATTATTCAAAGTTGTTTTTATAATTGCAGATATATATCAGAGGTAAAATCCTATTTTAGCCCACCTCTGGCGACTTTTTCAAAATCTCGCCAAATCGAAAGTATTTGAATTAAAAGGTTAAAAAAAAGAATTCTTACCTTTCGCCAAGAAATTCTTATTATTCGCCAAAGGTGGGCTAAAATAAGATCGACCCATATCAGATTCTGAACTCGATCATTCAAAGAGCTGACAAACTATTAATCTGCATATAAGGTGTTGGAACTACTTTGATGTACACCCCCAAATTGGAAATTTGGCAACTTTTTTTTCTCGCCAAGCAAAATACCTGCTTTTGGCGTCTTTTTTTCTCGCCAAGATGGATTCTCACAAAACACAAATAATTAATCCTACCTAAAAAGCAACCCTAAAAAGTCCGTAGGGAATGCCAGATTTGGCGCATGATTTTTGGGGTGTATATCAAAGTTGTACCAAGGTGTTTAAAAAAGGAGCCAATTTTAAATATTTATTTACAATGAACGACAAGAAATATAGACACATTTGATGCTTACTAAATAGCTAAAAGCTCAAAACTTTATTAGCCCTTTTTATTATGCAATAAACATCAAATAGGAACGCCCTTTCATGTAATACGTTAAATTACTGATTTTTGCTTATTGAACGTACTTCCGAAATAATTTGAACTGGGTAATCTTAAAAAAATAATAAGCATATGTAATATATTCACGATGTCTTTTATGTACAGTTCCGGATACGATTATATTTCCTTACGTCAATTTGGTTTATTGAATTTAATGGCTCAAGAGCCAGTTTGTCCGTGCTATTCTAAACATAGGATTTAAATATTTTCTAAGGCAATGTTCGAAAGGGATTCAAATATACTCGACATTTTCATCTGGAGTACGAAGATTATTAGTACTTTTCTCTTTGAATATGTAGACATTTTCTATGAATTTCTTTCCCCAAATATAAATCTGTATCTGAAGA
The DNA here is from genome assembly GCA_026543055.1 of Argiope trifasciata. NCBI lineage: Eukaryota > Metazoa > Arthropoda > Arachnida > Araneae > Araneidae > Argiope > Argiope trifasciata. The sequence goes on from JAPMOQ010038724.1 coordinate 481,388, forward strand.
GGCGTGTCTTTATCAAATTTATTACCTATACCTATATATAAATAAAAATGAATGTTTTTTCTTGTATGTCTCTTATGCCTTCCTGAACCGTTAATCTGTTTTTGATGAAATTTGGTCATTTTATTGTTTACACAACCGGATTGTTATAGGGATCGAACAATTATCTAAAATAAAAAAAAAATGGAATCTTAACCACATCTATTAACCAAGGATTGAACGCCAAATAACACGCCGCGGAGACAAGAGATTTTGTAGAAATGCTAAATCCAAGTTAAATGTCAATACTTTGAAGCTATATTACGGACATGTCATGTAAGTCATTCTTAGAGGTAACAACTTTATTAAAGACTATGAGAGAAAGTTTTGGAGAGACCTGTGAGGTTTGAATTTTAATTTAATTTTAGCGTTTTTCGCTGTAACTACCAAACGTATTGTAGTCCAAGTGATGTTGTACCAACTTCATTTTCAAAAATTATCTTTTCAACTATATTCGTGATTTTATGTTACAAATATATTTTCTATGTTAATCAATTTTAAAACAAAATAGTTTAATCACATTTTCTAAAATTAAATTTGTGAGTTCTGGACGAATATTAAAAGAATCAGGGGATTTAATAAATAGTTTCTTTCATTGCTATTCTGAAGAACACCAAGTATTACAAATATTCAATTAAAATGAATATTTGTTCGTTCGTATTTTATATACTGTTGTACCGTTCATCCTATTTCGATAAAACAATCCCAAATTATTGATTGATTTCTCTTAATATTATTTTTTTTCGGCAGCAGTAACGCGCTGGGTACAAGCTAGTAATGAAATAAACGCTTCCCGGGCTCGAGTCCTGTTTCGGGCATTGCTGTTTTCGCCTTGTGTTCGATCCGTGAAGTGTGTGAAATAGCCCCTTGTACAAAGGGGTTGTGCAAGTGAGTGCCATCTTGATATAAACTATAAGGCAGGCTTCTGCCTTCGGGTGTTCAGGGGTCTTTGTTCTTAGGAACTACGTCTTATCGATTTTATAAACTTCTGAAAGTACAGGTCAACATACATTAAATCCTTTGACTATGTGGTTTTATGTTTCATGTATATTTCATATCTACACTTTAGATGCTAAATCTGAGCACTAAATTTTATACATGTAGTTTTCTTCGTTTTGTAGTTATCGTGAGCACTACTATTCCGATGTCTGGACAGACAAATTTCCTGTGAATGGATTTATTTCAAAATTTGATACAAATCTAAAAATTTAGAGATGGAGATCACATGTCTGATTTCTCTAACTCAAAGAAGTTGAGGATTAAAGTTTTCATAGATAGGCAGACAACATTTCAAAAATTCGGTTCGAAGTATTTGATGATTCGAATAATTTTTATTTGTACAGGAGAAAATCGAAATTTATCCTTTATTTTATGTTTTTATAAATTTATTAGAATAATCATTCTACAAGAACTCATAAGATATAACGTGTAAAATAATATACTAAAAATTTTAAAAAATATCTTCAGTTTTAACAATTTATTCCAAACTCTTCGCAAAATGACTCCCGTCTTTAGATTTAGCAACCGTAATAGTAGAACATGTGCTGATTATTTACTGATTCCCATTATAAAGGGTAAGAAAACATAATATTCCTTTAATAATTTGCTGATAAGACTGCTGAAATTTACTTCAAAATAGTTACAGATTCTAGGCCATCGAGATTGGAACCTGATAGGAAAGGAAATGTAACAATTTTCAGAAAAAAAATATTGCAGTTAAAAAAATATAATCTCATGGCTAAGAAATTCGGAAAGTATTAAACTTAAAAAAGAAAAAAAAATGATGAAATTTAATAACAAAATTACATTTTCTTTAAAAGCTAAGCTAATAAAAAACCAGAAAAAAAACAAAAGGTAGTTTTAACCACCATCGTACACATTATTTGATAACTCTTCATTTTCGTTGAACTAGTTCCAACTTTTTCCTTTTTTTTTATCTTGATAAACTTTCCTTTTTTCCTTTTAGAGGTTAACAAAAATTCAATTACCTTTATAAGCTACGAAATGTTCTGGAATTCATTTTGAAAATGGTTGCCAAAGAATTCTGCTTTAACTCAAAATAAAATATATCTTGGCTAATCTAACTGTTTTGTGATTCAAATTTTACGCCGTTATTTCAAATCTTTTATTACAATATCGTTTGCAATTCAAGTTTTTTTAAAACTAAAAATTATAAAAATTGTTGCCAAAAATGAAATACATTAAAGTCTTATCGAATAAGAAAAAGAATTTTTTTTAAAAAAAAGTATTCCATAGTAATAGTTTAACAGCTTAAAAAATCAATAATATGAGCGGACGAGCAGTTAACTGAAGGAAGCCAGTAATCTTTTAAGGCCTTTAATTAAATTCAGAGTTTACTTTTAACGTACGTTTGTTAGAAAATCCTTATAAGAAAAACTTAAGATAAGCCAACTATAAACCTAAAAATAATAAATTTTAAATGTTATAAAAATTATTGTTCTAATTAATCTTCAAATTTAAATTCTTTTGCTTTAAATCTAAATTTAAAAGCTGTTTTTAATTTAATGAATTATTAATATTTTTTTCTCATTTTAATTCTTCTGCAGAAATCTTAGTTCATTTGAATGGATCATCCTGAATTAAGTACCTGAGGTTTCTTTGTCATTATTTGTTGAACTTTTATTATTATTTGGATAGACTATGTTTCTATTTCATCCCTAATACTACAGCTAGAGGATAAAAATTGTTGCAAAGTTCAGTAAAAAATTTTTGCTGGTGTCATAGAGCTAATAGCAGTTTGTAGTAGAACTCTGCATATCTCATGTGCAGCTGTTTTGTATCTCCTTTATCTGCATTTTGTGACCATGTAACACGTTTTCGTGCAGAAAAAAAGTATTTTTTTTAATACTGAACTTGCTGGACATTTCTACTGGACAACTCACCGATGAATTTTGTTTTGCCGTAGTAATATATACTATGTTTGCATAAATTTCTTTTAGAAGTCCATGCATAAAATTGTATACATTGCATGTAAAAAATACAGTAATATTCAAAGCAAAAAATTATTCAAAATTGATATTTTGAAGAGAGTCTCCTCGTTTTAGAGTTCGAAAAACACAATTTTAGAAAATGTTTATCCGTTTCTCTGCGATAAAGATATAAATGCTTTAAGCTAGGTGGTTGAAGCTTGATACATGGTCTTTATATCAAATTCGTAGATTTCTGTCACATTTTCAGTAAAATACACTCAAAGGAGGTCTGTCTGAAAATAATGACACACGATAGATAAAATTTGGCACATAGTTTTGACATTTATTGACGCTTTGACGCTTATTAAATGTTTGAATCAAATACAACATCTACTGTTTGTTCATTTCACCGTATATTAGCTCGATAACAAGGAAAATAAAAAAACGCTATTACTTTAAATATGTGAAATTTGATACATGATTTTGTCACTGCAATTATTTGTGTTAAATTTTCATTGCATTGGATTGGGAGAAACGAGTCTGAAATACAAATTAGATTTTCGGATTCTTTTTAACAGCATTCCAAAGACTGATCGCCAAAACACTCAACAAGGTTTATGCTAGATAGTTAAAAAAAGCTTTGAGATAAATAGATGAAGTTTCATGTACGGACTTGATGCATATTTACAGATTTTAGATTACGTTCTATGGAAAATCGTCTGTCCGGCTGTTCAAATAAGTTAACATATAACTATAAATCGAAGAGAGGTAAATATATAAGATTTGGTACACAGATTTAACGTCTATAGTGTAGACATTAGACAAATCTTGAACCAAATCTACAACAAATTGATTGCCTGCCGGTCTGTATATAAAAATTTTAAACGCGATGATTCAAAATCTCTATAACTTACATATATAAAATTCAGTATGGGATTTTGTTACTGCAAATGCAGTTTTGAGTCAAATATTAATTTCATCGGTTGAGAAAAAAGTGTCTAAATCACAAATTCGATTTTCTGATAATACCAGCGGGTGACCGAGCTCCGCTCGGAGAAAATAGGTATCGAAGCTAACTCGAAGATTTAAATTTTCAATTGTGATTTATCAAAACAATACATGCCATAAGAAAATTTGTGAAACCATTGGTGAAAAGATAACCGGTTAAAGTGCACCATTGTAACCTATTTTAAACAAAGTTAGAGTTGGGAAAGGGAACTATTCTATACAAAGGTAAAGTAAAGGTAAAGATTGAAGTGTGTTGAAGTTCAATATTTTTGACAAATTTATTTAGAAAAACCAAACATATATACATACATAAGAAACATATTATAAACCTATAACAGCATAAACATAAAACTTTATTAGTTCGCCATATTGGCTATAGATGGCAGCACGCTACCGCTTGAAAATTTAAGTAGCCATTATGGCGAACTAATAAAGTTTGAAAATATCCTATCTGTAACTCCGAACTGCTCGACCGTAGTGCTTCAAAATCGGCGCCACTCGATTCCTCGTGGCCAAAAACCCCAGACCCCCAAGTATACCGGAGTTTATTAATTCTGGGGCGATTTTCGACTTGGCAACCATTCCTCGTATTATAGTATTAGATTAAAGGAAAGTCAGGGATTAAATAACTCGCCAACTATTATAAATTCAGCAAAAACTTTGTATTTATACCCCAAGGTTAATATTTCGTAAAATTGTGTGCTAATGCCACGAAGCATTCTCTAGCATAAACAATTTATTAGAAAGTGAACAAGAAAGTTTGGGGGATATTACTGCTGTCTGGTTTCATAATATTCTTATGAATTGTATACCAATTATATTTTGCTTCTAAAAGCCCTTTTGTTAAGGTCATTTTCGTACGTTTATTTAAAACTTAGATTATTTTTTGGAGTTAATCATTCGTCTAAAAATGTGCCCACTGTTTTCATAAATAGCAGGATACCATGACCATCCGTATAAGCTCTTTTTGCTGCTGATATACACAATCCAGATGCAAGAAAAATCAAATATGTGCACTATAATCGACAACTTGAAAAGGTTTGGGGATGTGAAGCATATGATACATCGCATAATTTTGAAATGCAAGTTTTGCATGGTGAATTTGAATGTAAGCAGTATGATGCATTAATAAATACATATAGTGATGAATGGATAAGATGGGGGATATAGTGCCGAAGTTTATTCTCCCCTGGGCTCAGAAAAGTTATAAGTTAATAGAGGGTTTGAATCAAGGCTCTTAAGTGATGCTTGCTTGAGGGTGTTTGGTTCCTCAAATTAAAGCCTTTTTCAAATCACAACTCTGTAAGTTGTATACTTTGAGCTCTTCAATATGATGTGTTGTTGTCTATGCCACTTGGTCATGCCAAGCCGAATTAGCAGAGCTGTTTCGATTAATGCTGAGGTGTACGCCTTTCGTTGTTAACGAGCACCGTTCAGGTGAAAGGACGACTTTGCTCGAACACACATGACACAACCCTTTTGAGGGGGCGGTCGAATTCATTCATCCATCAGCAAGTCAGAATTGAGATCCAAATCAGAGACCGCCTCATCCCTGATTCAGTACCCCCAGAGGTATCGTTTTGTTATGGGAACTTAGAGGACTTTGCAGTTACGACCTGTTTAACGTGCCCCAACTGCCATTAGCCAACAAGGTGGTCTTTGGACTAGACGAAGACAGAACTCGCTACCTTTCGGTTACGAGACTGACGCTCTACCAACCAGGCTACCGCGGCCTCAGTGAGACGTAGTATATGTAATTGTATTATTTGCATTTGATACACAAGGAGTTATCAAAAAGATTCAATCTGTATAAGAGATCTTGCTTGAGACAAAAAAAAAGGCAAATGGGGTGTTTTTTCTTCAATTTTAAGCCTTTTTCCACCTCTGTAGGTCGTATACTTTGAAGACTTTAATATAATGCGGTAAATGTAATTACCTTCTTTACATTTGATGCACATGGGATAATCAGGGAGATTGAATATGTATAACAGACCTGGAGTTATAATCACACTTGCAAATTTCTGGTACAATGAGTCTGTCTAACTTGATAATTAGTTTCTTGCCCATTTAGTGATGAGTAAAGGTATCTCTTGCTTAACTGCGTTTATGATATTCAAGATCTGAATTTGGGTTATTTAATCTTGAGAAATTTTGAAGTCATACCCTTTTTATAGAAAGTATGGCACCAAAAATATTTTCATGTGAGATTCAAAAAAGAAAAATTCATTGGCCGAGCATGTCATTGCCATCATTTATGTTAAAAATGAGCAATAAGAATGGACTAAATAGTGTGTTGAAGCTGCCTTGACATAATTGTAGAAAAGTAAGAACAAAGAACGGAAGCAATTCTTTTCCAGACATTGCGTGAATACTTCAACTAGAAAGAAATCTTGCCGGATAAAAATCGATATTGTTTAATTTTTTTATCTATCCCTTTTAATATATTTTTACTCTCTTATATACATTCAAGTGACAAAAGTCATGGGATAGCAATATGCAAATATACAGATGGCAGTAGTATCGCAGCGAAAAAGTATAAATGCGCAGTTCGTTTTCCAGAGCTTTCATTTGTATTCAAGTTATTCATGTGAACAGGTTTTTCGTGATTTATGGCGGCACGACGAGAATTAACAGACTTTGAACGTGGAATGTTAATTGAAGCTAGACGCATGGGTTATTCCATTGCGGATATCGTTAGTGAATTCAACATTCCGAGATCCACAGTATCAAGAGTGTGCCGAGAGTATGAAATTTCAGGCATCACATCCCATCATGGACAGTGCAGTGGGCGACCACCTGCACTTAACGACCGAGACCACCGACGTCTGTGTAGAATGGTCAATGTTAATAGACACGCAACACTTCGTCAAATAACTGCAGGAATCAATGTGGGACGTACAAGGGACGTGTCCGATAGGACTGTGCGGCGAAATTTGTCTTCCTTGGGCTATGACAACAGAAGACCGACTCGAGTGCCTTTACTGACAGCACGACATCGCCTGCAGCGACTCTCCTGGGTTCGTGAGCATATCGACTGGTCCCTAGACCAGTGGAAAACCGTGGCGTGGTCAGATGAGTCACGATTTCAGTTGTTACGTGCTGATGGTAGAGTTCGAGTGTGGCGCAGACCCCACGAAGCCATGGACCCAAACTGTCAGCAAGGCACTGTTCAAGCTGGTGGTGGCTGCATAATATTGTGGGCTGTTTTTACATGGCATGGACTCGGTCCTCTGGTGCAACTGAACCGATCGTTGACTGGAAATGGTTATGTTCAGCTGCTTGCAGATCACTTGCAGCCATTCATGGACTTCACATACCCACACAACGATGGGATTTTTATGGATGACAATGCGCCATGTCACCGGGCCAGAACTGTTCGCGATTGGTTTGAAGAACATTCCGGACAATTCCAGCGCATGATCTGGCCACCTAGATCGCCCGATACGAATCCCATCGAGCATTTATGGGACATCATCGAAAGGTCCGTTCGTGCCCAAACTCCTGCACCATCCACACTTTCACAATTATGGACGTCTATACAGACAGCATGGCTCAATATTCCTGCAGAGGACTTCCAATGACTTGTGGACTCCATGACATGTCGAGTTGTTGCACTTCGCCGGGCAAAAGGAGGACCGACACGATATTAACAGTCGCCCCATGACTTTTGTCACTTCAGTGTAGGTAGTGATGAGAAAGTGTTATAATCGTCAAAAGTCATCAGTTCGAGATTTTGACTAGTCTTCAAGTTTTAGACCTTCTCGAATTCGAAATATAATTTTTGGAAAATATCCGTCTGTCTGTGACAAAGAAAACTGTTAAAAAGGTGCTTTAAGCTAGATGAAAGAAATTTGATATACGATCTTTTCACTAAATTTGCAAGTTTTTATCGAACGTTGAGCAAAATGTGTTCAGAAAACTAATTGAATTCAGCTTGTCCGAATCTAATTTATATATATTATAAATAAATTATCGAATATAATGTATATATCTAATACTATAATACGAGGAATGGTTGCCAAGTCGAAAATCGCCCCAGAATTAATAAACTCCGGTAAACTTGGGGGTCTGGGGTTTTTGGCCACGAGGAATCGATTGGCGCCGGTTTTGAAGCGCTACGGTTGAGCAGTTCGGAGTTACAGATAGGATGTTTTCAAACTTTATTAGTTCGCCATAATGGTTACTTAAATTTTCAAGCGGTAACGTGCTGCCATCTATAGCCAATATGGCGAACTAATAAAGTTTTATGTTTATGCTGTTATAGGTTTATAATATGTTTCTTTTTGTATGTATATATGTTTGGTTTTTCTAAATAAATTTGTCAAAAATATTGAACTTCAACACACTTCAATCTTTACCTTTGTATAGAATAGTTCCCTTTCCAAACTCTAACTTTGTTTAGAATAGTTTACAATGGTGCACTTTAACCGGTTATCTTTTCACCAATGGTTTCACAAATTTTCTTATGGCATGTATTGTTTTGATAAATCACAATTGAAAATTAAAATCTTCGAGTTAGCTTCGATACCTGTTTTCTCCGAGCGGAGCTCGGTCACCCGCTGGTAATTTAATTTAACACGACATTTACATAACGAAGAGAAAGAGAGAACTAGATAAATAAAATTTGTCACACAGATTAAACATCTGTAGAGTGCACACTAAATAGGTTATGAGAAAAATCCATTTATGAGTTGACTGTCCGTTAGTCTGTACTTTCTGAAACATGTAAATGTGATAACTCAAAAACACAATTATTTAAGAATACCATACCATTTAATTTGGTACTGTATTTTGTGACTTAAATGTAGTTTTGTGCCAAATTTCTGCTTCAATCGATTGAGAAAATTGATTTAAAACATAAATTCAATTTTCGGATATTATTATTCGCATGGCAGGGATTAATTGCGAAATAAATAGTGAAGGATCACACGATAAATTAAGTTAAAAGGCTAAATTCATGCCAAAGGTAAATACTTCGTAATTATTGTTCGCCAATGCTATGTTTTCTGAGATAGCACCCGTATTAGAGAGTTTGCGAGAAAGGTTTGAGAAGACTCTCCCACTGGTTAACTTTCATTTTATTAGACGATATTTTTCGTCTATATATCCTTAAAATTCAAATTTCTCACCATTTTAAGAAAATGTTAAGTTTTATAATGGTAAAATGTATTTTGTTAAAACAAATTCCCATTTTTTTCTCCAATGTGAAGTACACAAAGAGACAGTATTGTAAACATAAAAAGGTGAAGACATTTGATGAATCTCAACATTTCAAACCATCAAAAAAGCCGAGTTTTGGAATGTTTTTATGTCTATCTGTCTCTGAACGTAATTGTTTGGCAAATCATGGAGACAAAGACGACTAATATGAATTTAAAAACTGACAGAATTGGTCTAGTGGTATAGGCTAAATGACTTATTTTTCCCCCTTAATTATTTTAAATATGTAATTTTATTTTGTATGTGGCTATTTTTATTGTATTATAATTGTTAATTAAAAACCCCTTCTGTAGCTAAACAGTTATTTTTTTTATAATTTTAACATTAGAATTTAGTTCTGAAACATGGATAAAGTATTTTAAAGTTAGACTGATATAAGATAAATTAGCCTTAATCAAAATTTATTGCTTTTAAAAATCATAATTATTTAATGCATAGCTCTTCACCACTCTAACTATTTAATGAAACAACTTGACTATAAATTACGAATATTGACATTTAGATCATGAACTTTTAATAATCGCGTGACCAGGAACGTGTGCCCATTGTTCATTGCATTAAAATAAATTACCACATTTTGTTCTAAATCTAATAAATCTTCTCCGTTCATTCTCTCGAGAATCTCTTATTCCATTCGATTACTTCATAAAAATGAATTATTTCCGTGGAAGGGGACCTCACCGATATAAAATATCATAATTCATTCAATTAATTGCCGGAGAGAAGCCATTTAAACAAACAACGTTTGGCAACGAACAATTTATCGTTTGCTTTGTTAGATTCAAACATAACTAAGCCTTTTATGCCGTTCTATGTTCAGATGTTGGAGAATCGACAAAGAAATAAGCGATATCGATTGAGAAGGTGCTGGTTCTATCGATTGTAAGGAAATAGGCGGGGCTCCATTCAATAAAAATTGTCTTTTGCTTTTCGGACTCTACTACATGAATGCAAAATGACGATCGAGCTCTACTTCTCACAAGGGAATAATTTCGTGTTCAGTAGCCGGGATTACATCCTTTTGTAGCATACAAACTATTTCAAAGACCGCAGAATTCGAAATAGAAAGAATGGGGGAGGGAAAAAAAGAAGTTTTTAAGGAAATCCTTTTTACGTAACAAGAACTTTTTTTCTCCCGACAGCAGTTTGTCAAAAGAAGCTATTAAAGAGAGAATACGTCGATTTTTTTCCCCAATGGCCAGCCTTTAAAATATTTGCTCAAAAATGTCCTCCAAACAGAAAATATTGAATGAATTTTTAGAAAAGAAGGAAAATAATTCTACGAAAATAAAAGTATTGGTCTTTTAAATCGAAAAATGATTATTTTTTACCGATATTTTTAATCTAAAGTAAAGAAACACACACAAATGTAAAATTATTCAAACCAAAAAAGCTTCGCAATTTATCTCCCTTAACAAAAACATATCCATTCATAATATATCTTCTAATTTTTTCAACAGACCATTTTACTTTCTTAGCCATAGAGGAAGTGTAGTAATTATCAATAAATTCGAACTCGAAACTGTAGCGGGTCTTCACGTTATAGACCACTCTGAGGACAAAAAACACATTTTTTTAAATGTCTGTCTGTGACAAAGATAACATTAAAATGGATTGAGATTAAGGAATGAAATTTGGTATATTGTTTTAACACCAATTTAACAGATTTCTATCAAATTTTGAGTAATATCTCTTCAGAGGAAGTCCATTTGTCTGACTGTTCAAATATGAGTTTACATGAAGAATAATTACAAAACAATAAGAGCTGGTTAAATAAAATCCGGTACACAGACTTAACTTCTACAGCATCAAATTTTGGACAAAATACAATTTTGCCGATACGATTTTGCAAAATACAATGCCAATTTACTTTCTATCGGTCTGTACTTTCAGATGTATGTTAAATCTATATTTCAAAAACGCAGTAACTTTAATCTAACCAATTTTGTATTGGATTTTGTGACTAAAAATGCAGTTTTGGTGTCAAATTTTTGTTTCTATTGATTGACGAAAATGCATCTAAAACCCTAATCTTAACTGCAGGTCAGAAAATAATCACCAAATAAAGTGCCAAGTATAGCACGATAGATTCAATAAAAAATATAATGCCACGCCAAAAGTTAATATTTCATAATTTTTGTACGCCAATGCTATGCAGAGCTTTCTCTGAGATAACATCTTTATTAGAGAGTATGTAAGAAAGTTTTGGGGAGATCAATTTATCTGGTTTCGAGGCTTTTAGTAGCATTGTTTGTGTAAAGGTAATATTAATAAATAAGTGATCAGATATAGTGACAAAGTACTATGTACTAGTACTATGAACAAAAGGCACTCAATTTTTGAATTTATATTTAGGAGATTATTCATGAAAATATTTATTTAAAAAAGGGGAACTAATCCAGAATTGCGCTGCTGAAAAGGTAGAATATAGTAAAAGAAACATTTTCGAAACTCATTTGCATTTAAATAATAATACTAACGCATTAGAATGCATTCGACCACGATGAGTTAAACTGACACAAGTAGCAAAATTTATTCGTTCATCTGGAAAACGCTATAGAAGTCATTTTAATTGAGAAGAATGTAAGTATTTCCACCAGTATTGAGACCAAGGTAAGAATTATCTTCAATACTTTTTTTTTTTTTTGAAATTCTGTCTTCCAATTCCAATATCTTTTCCGAGATATTTCTTTCTCCGGTAAGAAGGCAATTATGCTATTTCATATTTTTCATGCGTTTTTCCTAGACAAATTCTGTCTTTAATTTGAATTGTTTGCTTTGATTTTTATATTAACACAAAATAAATTTAATTTAGTTACATGAGTATGTATAACTCTTTTCTTAATAGAAAATGCCAAAGGCACTCGCTATATCTGATTGTAATTTTTTGTCTCTCACATTTATGATTAACAAGTACGAAAAGTCTTTGCATGTTATTAATGCTTTAAATAAAATTAGCATATGTTGTTTAAAGTGCCTGATGGAAAAAATTGATGAAAACAATCTACAATGCAAACTGCTGGACATAGAGCTATCAAATTTGGCAGATTCCGATTAGTATAAGATATTGTACGATATATCCACGATGTTGTTCGATATTGTTAATGCCTTCGAATGTCATGAAGATATTATAACAGTGTTTTTAGACATTTACGCTAATATAAATAGCTGCTTACTGTATAATAGTTATTTAATGACAAAACATGTTCTAAAATGTTAAATTCGTTTTTAATTAATTAAGAATAAATCGAAATTTTTCACATTTATCTTAACAAATTACTTGTCAAATTAATCAATATTTTAACTAAGTTATTACAGCATTTTCGATTTGGAATTGTTGGATTTTACTGTCACAAAAGCCAGAGTGTTGACTATGCTGCACCCAACTATATTTTTTAGTATGAACATATAAAATTTCAAAAACTCTGTAAAATGTAAAAAGCCTTTGAAAAAGATGAAGAATACTTAAAAATGGTGGTAAAAATCTGTTGATTTCAAAAAAACAAAAAGATGATCATGTAGTATTTTATCAAGCAAAAGGAATTATGTGAGGTTTCTAAAACATATAAACGTTGAGAATTAAAATGTGGACGCTCACGTGAGAATATGGTAAACAGACACGATGCATTGCGAAAGCATTGGTGCTCCTTCTCCAAAAAAGTATACGGTATTGCACCATTTTAAATCTAAAAATATGGCATTTCTCCATCTTAAATTCTAAAAAAAAGTTTTTTAGAAATTTCATTATTTTAGCTCTATTTCTTCTCTAATTTTGAATCATTTTTCCAAAATTAATTTAAGAAGTTTGCAACGATGTAATTTTATTGTATTGAGACTCAAATTAGTTTTGTAGTTACATTGAATCTTCTACTCGTATACTTCGGCCATTGTTAATCTTGTATTAGGAATTTGCCTTCTTTCATCATTAACTTCAATAGAAGGTTATATATATATTTATTAACATGATAATGCTTCCATGCTGGAATTTCTCTAAAATGCATAATGTAAAAACCGTTATTCACAGAATGAGACAGCTTGCAATCAAGTCAGACGAAAACGAGACAAATAACTGAAGCCTAAAAATTATCTTATTTCATTGTTTTGAACAAAACGTTCAAACCTCCTTCAGTGTTTCTTAATGTTCCTAGTGCAGACAATGAAACGTGCAGGAAAGAATGAAACAATGAAAAGTGATGCGAATAATCATGATGGCATATTGCAAATGGGGAAATATGTTGGTTATCGGGGTAATGAAAAAGCTCACCATCTCTCGAAAGCAGCCATCATTGAAAATGTCTCATTTGAAACTTCGAAACCCTCGGGGTCATTTTAAACAACGGCTCCAGGAAATATTTCTAAGGAAATGGTAAAACCTTTGGGACAATGAAAACATTAGTCGCCATGGACAAAAATAAAATTGCAATCATTTTTTTGAATTCACCCATTTTCTTCTTTTCTTCATTATTTTCTCTTATCAACGGAGGATTTTATCTCTTGTGGAGAAATCGGCTATCCCATCCACGTTGTACATCCTAACTCATGGCATCTCAGAAAACTTTTATAGTCTTTATTATCAAAGAGTCCCCAACAATTCATCATAAAAAAGAATCATAAATATGATTTAATTTTTAAAAAAAAGATAAATAATTATTACAATTATATTAACCCTGTCTATGTTTCCTTGTAATATTTTAATACGCAATCGTTTATCCTTCATGTTACATCCTTAATATCCACTTAGTATTTCATTTTTATATATTTAATTCATTTTTTATATTTATTTTTTACAGGGTGGCTATGATAAAACTGCCCCTATAAACAGCATTCTACATCACAAAATGGGTAAACGGACTGCAACGACATTTGGTATATAGATTATGCACGAGATGCGCACAAGTAATTTCGATGAAAAGTAATTCCAAAATGTCCACCAGAGGGCGCTTTTGTCGAAAAAACATTAAATTTAACACAATAAACAACCATAACGTAACACAGAAACATAATAACAATGCAGAACAAGAATTATCAGTCATGAAATGAAAAAAGTTAGAAAGTTAGAAATTCCATAACGCTTTATATGCGAAGCATTACAAGTGATCAATTACGATTTTCTTTTGAACACACTCTCTATCAACTTGAAATTCTGCAGCAGAATGTGGATGGTCAGATGGAGCCCCTTTCTCTACGTCATTCTGGACACGATCAACAACTGCTCTTGTGCAATTTCGTCTTAATTTTTCTTCTTCTGAAAAATGGACTGATTTTTTTTTTCAAACCGCGTGCTATTTCTTTTCCTTGCCTTTATTTAATGTGGTTCGATGACAATGTGATCATAAATTAGTCAATACATGTTAATATTATTTATGTATTTCATTTTGTCCGTTTATTGTATTAAAATTAATATTTTTTTGGAAAAGACGTCCTCTGTTGGGCAATTTGGAATAAAAAATGTTTTTTCGAAACTATGTGAACGCATCTCGTGTGTAGTCTATATACTAAGTTTCGTTGTAATCTGTAAGTCAGTTTGTGTTGTAGGTTGTTGTTTATAGAGTAAATTTAATTGTAACCACTTTGTATGTTATCATGATGATTCATTGAGTTTCCTTGTTCTCTAGATATTATTCATTCTAGTTTCTGCCATTTTTGTTAGTGTTATAAGTATTCGTATTGGTCATTTGTATGTTTCTTCACAACTAATTGGAGTGCTATTTTGTTTTCTTTTTTAAATAATATCTGTCTACATCTATAACTAAGTGGACAGACGTGACGTAAGCAGTAACATGTGTACTGTAAAGTCTGGTATGAAATTGCTAACATCTTGCATTGATATTTTGTGAGCACGATTTGGCATCGTAGAGTTTACAAATTACCAAGTAAGCAATCCAGAACACAAAATATGTACCGTTTAGGATCGCAAAATTTCTAAATCCATCAAAACAATATATAAAGTATATCGAACTATGAGTCAGAAAAAATCAATACAAAATTAATGAATTTATTTTTATATGTTCTACTACTTACCGAAATAAATAAATGAATCCCTTGATGCAAAATACATAACTGAAATTAATAAGTTCCATATTGAAGAATATAAAATCTCTAACTCAGTTCAACTCCGCTTTCAGAAAATGTATAAACGTAAATGTTTCTAGTAGCAAACAATCTATTTATTTCCCCAAATATAATATTTGGTACTAGAAATAGACTTTATAATAAAGATAAAATGCGAAAACTTTAGTGCTCCACAAGACAGATCGCTGGAACTAAAGCTAATAATTTTGGAAAAGACATACTTTGGAGGACAACAATGTGCACCTTATAGCGAGTTTCAAACTATTAATTAAAATTTCAGTTGAATTAATCAATTTTAGAATTTAGTAAATTAGAAATCAAGCGATATTTTAGCGTTCATCCAGGATAACATACGAAAATATTATTGCATAAAAATTATTTCAACATGATTTTAAAATTTAAAAAGTCTTTTTAATGCATTATTTTGAACAATAGATCACATTGTTATCATGGACTTCAAAACTTCAAATAGTTTTCACTTTCCCTTCAATACTTTTTTGTGTCATTTTTTCTCCATTGTAGAAAACTTTGGAAAAGGGTTGAGTTGAATGTTTATGCAGTTTCTAAAACAAATTTTTAAAAAGTGGAGTTACTGTACCCTGAAAATTTGAAGATAGACGAACCGGACAATTACATATTTAGAAGTGCATGATTTTATGGAATTGTTTTTCATTAGAAAAATTCATAAACACTATAAGGGCCGAGATAGTCTGATTAGTAAGATGTTAGTCTCGCATCCCTTAGGTTGTAAGCTCGAACCCCGCTGGCCGAAGAATTTCCGTGTGTTTAGTGACAGGCACGCATATAAATCTGTCGTGGTCACAAATTCCTCGATGTTGAGAGTAATACTGCTAGAGGTATTGGTTCAACGGTGATCTTCTCGGATCCAGGTGTAAATTACGATCTGTGGACGCATGAGTACCTTACTCGTACTCTTGGCCCAAGATAGCGCTACTAAAAAAAAACAAGAGTCTCAAAAATTGGATTAAATTGCAATAGATCTTTAGTTATTGAGACTTACAATAACAAGTGCCATTAGAAACAGTAATATAAACAGAAAAAATGTAAGGCTATTAAAATAATACAATTCTACATCTGGGACAAACTGATTTTAAAAATAGTTTGTTGACGGAATCATTATAAATCAAATTATGTCTAAAACAATTATTTGGAATGAAATATAACTAGCTGGTCATCAAAGCCGGTTATTATTTCATAAATGTAACTTAGATTACCAATTTCTAGTTTTTAAAATAAGCGTTCGCGACAAAGTATTTATCACGCATTAATCAATAAAAACGTGACTAATAAAAATTGTATCATGGGAAAATAACATCAGTATTCACGGATCAATATTTTTATTATTTCATCTTCCATAAACGCATCTCAGTTTGCAACAAAAATATAAATCGAGATACAAAAAGTTGTGCAACAAACAAGCTACAATTTGTAAAGTCAACTGCATGCCATTGACATAGATGTAATCAGTACAATGTGCGAATGAATGGAAAACAAAAAAACTTGCGATGTCTACAAGCATTTCATGAAGTTATCATAATGCTAATGGAATTTGATATCGTTAAGAAGCCGGTTCATGTGCCACTCTTGATTCAGTAAGGAATTCGGAAAGGGAACTGGGGATGGTCAGGCATCCTGAAAAAAAATTGAAAATCGAATGAATAAATAATGGTTCTTATTATAAAATAAGTCTTTTAGGAGTATTATATTGGAATTAAGGATGATTTATAAATTATAATTATGGCTAAATTCACTGCACTTAAAAAAATTTACGAAGATGTATCAATAATAAATGTACATAATTTTGAACATAAGAAATTCAACAAATAACAATATAAAACAGAAATGACAGTATTGGCATTTTATAACTTTTTAACGTATTTGACCTTCATGTACATGCATCTGTCCAAGTTCTAATAACCTGGATAAAGGTTTTATCATCCATACCATAGGTTCCCAACGTGGGCGATAACGCCCCTTTGTGGGAGTTTGAAGCTTTCAGGGGGGGGGGGGCGGTAAAAGACCCAGAGAAAATTAGGATGCGTTGAAATCTGACGAAGGGACGTTAGAGGATTAACCAAATATAGTGTACAATAACTTCAAGGAGTGATTCCAGAACTTTTTAAGCATGGACAGACCAGACTGGGTTTTGGAACATTTTTACAACGTCAACACAGCAGGATCACCTCGGCTAGAAGAAGAACTAACAGAACTGACGACAAATGAGGATCTAAACATTAAATTCAAGAATAGCTACCAAGAATTTTGGCTGCAGAAGTCTATTTCGCAACTGCATTCAGGATTAGGGTCGATTGTTAAACGACTTCTGATATCATTCCCCTCTTCATATTTAGCAGAATGTGGATTTAGTGCTGAGGCAACATTGGTAACGAAAAAGAGAAATCAGCTCCATATTACTGAACGCGGCGACTTATGATTGTTTTTGAAATCGAGTCTGATATTAACAAGTTCCTTAAAATGCATCAAATTCAGCCTTCTCATTAGTGAAGTTAGAAATTTGATGTCTTTAAGTTTTAATAAAAATACTTTTTAATATAATTAAGTATGCATTTTGATGGGTCTCTGAAACTGTCTATTTATTTAGAGAGCAATGGTTTATTATGAATTAATTCGTATCATCAAAATCCCTGCCTGTCCTTATGACATGTAAGCTAAAATTTTTATTCCTCTTTTTTTAATTAAAGAAGAAATTCAGTAGCGTTTCAATTCCAACAATATTCTATCTATTAGAATTTTTTTAATTCGTCTTTGCATCATGCATAATGTATTCTTTTATTTATCTGGAGTGGGAGAGAGGGTGATATTGATATATTCATTAGAAAAGGGGACGCCAGTTCAAAAAAGGTTGGGAAACTTTGATATATACGGACTCTTTGAGCGTTTTGGATTCCTTAAAACCATGTAATCCTCATCCTCATCCCTTGGTTTTAAAGGTCTTAGAGGCTCTTGATAAACTAACTTCTCGTAATTATAATATTTTATTCTTTTGGATACCATCCCATGTTGGAATTTTAGGCAACGAAGGGGCAGACAAGGCTGCCAAATTGGCGACTACTTCTATTGATATTAATATTCCTGTGAACGGCATAAAGAGACACATTAAAATGTTTCTTTATTCTAAATGACAGAGACAGCGGGACCTGGAGACAAAACACAAACTTCATTTTATCAAAACCCTTGTGCAGCCTCGGCCCTCATTAGCGAACAGAAAAGCAGATACAGTTTCAACTCGTTTGAGAATTGGACACACTAGATTCACCCATATTCATTTGTTGTTAGGTGACCACTGTGTACACGATGTAATTGTTAAATGTCTGTACAACATATGTCAGAATTCCCGAATTTCAATGCGCTTACAATTTTTTCAAAAGTCTTGCCCTTCGGTATCTTCTCTGCTTTATAATATACCTCATGTTCGATTCTTTGCTTTTTTTAAAGCACATAAAATTTTATTCATATATTTGAATCTTGATTACATTTTAGCTTCAACTCACATTCCCTTCAGTGATTGTTTTAAAGTAGTATATTTTTTTACTCATAGTTTGAAGTAGTACGGTTAACATCATGACTCTTGCGCCAGAAAATGCAAACAAATCAAAATAAAATCCAAGTTAATTATAAAATAATACATATTCTTTGGTCAATCAATTAATCGGTTGACATTTTTTTTTATCTTTCATTAATCCCTTGTCTATTCTTGCTAGTTAAGGTATCCGACTATGTTCGGAGGAAAAATTTTGAAAAATTGGATTTTTTTAGAAACTATTTGTGGTTTTTAGATGTATTGTCAATAATAAATATTATAAATATAAAAACAATTATTTGGATATAAAATATATTTCAAGAAATGGGAAAATTCGTTGTAAAATTTAATGAAATTTAATCTAAAAAGTTAACATTCTACACAAAATGGTAATGCAGCAATCCTAATTTTCTTTGCACACAAGTTATAGAATATAATGAAAAAGGAATGAACCAAAATATAAGAACAATTTTGAGATGCAAAGAAGTTATGGGGAAAAGTATGCGCATATATGCATTTTGACAATAAATTCACAACTTAATTTTTCTATAAACACCTATAAATTAAAAAGTATTTAACCTGCAGTAAATCTTTTGGTTCATTTCATTACCCATATTATTTAAAACACACTCTGAAATTTTTATCTAAATACCTTTATTAGTTTTGGTAATATCATGTTAATGGTGGAGAATTTTTATGAAAATGGAAGTGAAAGACATATTTTTGTTGAAAAATACATGACTCTGAATGATAGGTCAGGTCTTCCTTTTCTTAGAAAAGATAAACTATTTTGGAAAGAGAAATGTCCCAACTACAAGAAATAATACGAATTAAAAAAGTCGCCAATGTGGTCGATATTCAGTGTCTTTAACGTAGTCGGATACGTTAAGTAAATGCCTATTCAGGTCACTGAAGGGTTTACTGAAAAAAAGGAAGTAGCTCCAATTATTCAAGCTGGCAGAAAACCGGCGGCAGCATCAGGAGCTATCTCTATATTGCAACAAACTAATGAGGTAAAAGCTTGAGTTCACACGATAACTAACAATTAAAGAGATATTTTTATGGCATCAAACAAACAAGTTTTTATTTTATAACATGATAGTTTAGAATATGTTTGTTTTATAACAACACCAAACTCCCCTAATTGGAGCTACATCCTTTTTGAAGCAAATTTCTTGTTTTGATTATAGAAATCTGGTCGAATTGTTTCTGATTAGCTTAAGACAAAAACAGAAAACCAAAGGTCAATTAAAAACCGGGAGGAAAACTAAAATCATATTTAAAAATTTATATTTAAAGTTGTTTCCATGAAAATAAATTACATACGTGACCATATATTTTTTTTCAATCGATTCGTAAGATGTCTTATAATGATAGAATAGTTCCTTGTTCCCTAATTTGTAGGAAAACGTCATTCTTAAAAGTATTTCCTGGAATCTTTAATTTTTTTGCACTTCATATGGCAGTTATCCTTTTAACGAAATTCTGCCATAGTTGAAAATAAAAAAAAATGCTTTCTTAAACGACCTATTAATTAGAATGAGTAGATGCTTTAAAAAAATAATCTTCAACGAAATCCGATTAGCTGATTTTTTTCGATAATCTTTTCAAAAAGATGGAATTTTTTTTTTTATAAGAACAGAAAGAAGAAGTAGTAATGAGCAAAGATAGCAGCTTTTTACCCTTTATAGCTGGTGAATGAAAAATATCGTCGATTTTTAGTCATGGATTTCATCAATTCCATATCTTCTTCGGAGAGTGAAAAATCGAAAATCTGGAGAAAATAAGTTTAAAAAAAACACAACATTAGAATCAAAGTAAAGTGTACTATTAAAAAGTGAGATAACAATTTATTATCTTCAACATTTTAATGATTTTAATATACAAAAATAATATTTTGATTTGGGAAGCTTAAAAGTAAAAATGATTGTAATAAATTTCTTTTATTTTCTTCAACACAATGAGCTAAAAGCACTATCACTTTGGTGTTTGTTAGATTTTCTTACTGTAGCACACTTCCAAATATCCGGCTTGTTACTATCAGGCATAGAGTTCTTTTTTTTTAATGATTAAATGAAGAAGGTAGCTGATATGATTTGTTTATGTAAACCGAGGGTCATTAAAGAGAGTTAAAATGCAGAAACAGTAATCTATTAAGAACTTTTTTTAAAATTAAAAACTGCAAGATTTGACTCTTATCTTAGGGTTACTTTTTCATATATGTGAAAAATTAAATAAGTTTAAGCCAATTTTCTTAAGAATCACTCTTAAGATTTACGTTAATGTTTTGTTTATGTTCCCTGCTTTTCAGATAAGCATTAAAGGATTTATGTTAAGATGTGGGCAGTTCATATCCTTTTTTTTTCTCTTATAAATTCTTGAAATGCGTAGTGCAACATATAAACATATATAAGTTAGCAGTACCGAGCCTTCTATTTTAACTCGACATGTTACCAGCAACTGCTTTTATGATTCATAGGGCTGCTGTCGTGATCAAGGTCTGAGTGGCTTGAAATAAATAGAGTGCTTTGTGCTTGATAATAATTGAGGAAATATGTATTATAGCGGTAAGTTTCTGCATAAAGCTTTGTCTTCTTGTATTGATAAGCCGAGAAATTTCAGGAACTCTAGTCAATCCAGCATTTTTGTTATCCGACCTGCTATTCCGCCACATTAGGCCGAATAATCTGGAGTCTACCTACTGTACATTGATTTTACTGTGAAACAACATTGGAAGAAAAATTAAAGAAATTTATATCCCTAATCCAAACATTGCAGAATGATGTTTTAGTCTTGATTTGTATGTATTCCAAGTTGTGGATCAGTTCGAACATATAATTATTCCAGATATATTTAACATTTTATAACGATTATTATACACCTGATGTCCATTTTTTAAGTAGTACCACATAGATAGATAGACAGCCAGTCAGATGTGAATAGAGTTGGATCAAAATTTGATAATGACTTCCAATTTCAAATGACAAATTTCATTGCTATATCTGCTTTTTAATTTAATGTATTAAAATAGATGCCACAGACAAACTTCCCGTTTACAGTTTTTATATTACAAAATATAAAAACTTTTTTCTTAACTTTGATAAAAAAAAAAATCAAAAGCGAAATTTCATCTTCCATGATCGAATCATTTTTGAGTTTTTTTTTTAGTTTGGTTTAATTTCTAAAACATGTCTTAACGAGATTGGGGAATTCTTAAACTTAAAAGAAATTCAACATTTGGAAGAGGAATTTGTTGATCATTACAATTCTTTCTTTCCCTACGTTTATTTCTTATATAAGAATATAAAGGAAACATGTCAATCTAATTTATCCCTTAGAAAAAATAATTTTTTAACTTCGGAAATCTAATCCAATTTTAAAAGGAATTTATCAACAACTTCATGACCCGCCATTTCCATAAGAAATCCATTGTGAAATGTGGGGGACTAACAAAAATAATTCTTATAGATAGAACGTCCTTGTTAGCTTTCATTATTCGTTAATTGAACTTATATCCGAAATTATACAATAAATAAAACCCAATGCTAAAAAGAAATATTTTAAATAGTTTTAGTTAATCCTTTACTTCAATATGATGGAAAAGACAAATATTGAATATTATTAAAAAAAATAAACAGCAATGTTTAACGAAATTATTTATAAAATAGTAAAAAGCATTTGACGAATTAAAATGATTAGAACTGCAGCAGTTTGGAATATTTAACATCTATATTTTGAAGGTAATTTGATTTATTTATTTTTATTTAAAGTTAGTTTGATTTATTATGCTACATTTGATGCATAAATATTAGATAAATAAATAAGAGTTTCCTAAATCTAAATAAAGTAAGTATTGGGTTGTTCGGAAAGTCATTTCGTATTTTTTTGTCAAAATGAAAAGAAATTTTCGTTTAATGAATAAATTATTTATTAAATTATAAAATTGCCATTCTGGTCTAATACCTTTTGCCATATTTTTGGTAGTAACATGATTACACGCTCATAAAAGTTTTGGTCTTTGCTGTAAAAAAAACTGATCGAGGTGGTTTTTGGCCTCCTCATTTGAAGGAAAAATTTTGCAAATCAGTTCTGGTACTGATGTACTGTTAACACATCTTCTCCACACATATTGGCTAATTTATTTCTGGCTTGAACAGCATTTTTACCTTTTATATAGCAAAAAAGAAAAAAATGACGAAAATGCTGTTTATTGCTCTCCATATTTAAAAGGACACCATCCAAAAACTACTGCGAAGAATCAGCTGCACTTTTTCACACTCAAGCCTTGCTATATCAGCTCTTAAAACATAAAATGATTTTGCGGTTTAAGTATGAAATTGGGTGCGAAAAATGCAATTAAATCCTTTGTCAGGAAAAAACGAAATTACTTTCCGAACAACCTAATATAATATTTTTCATCTTTGATGCTATTTAACGGTGTATAAGAAGTGAAAAAAATTACATATCCTATAGTCACATTTATTGTGATAACTTTTATATAAGTTGAATAAAAAGTTTATGCATAACCGAATACGCGTTATGGGATATCGGATAGCATGGCACATTTATCAACAATATATTCCTCTAAAGATAAAATTTCCAAAAAAGACTGTTCATGTAACGCGAAACTTTTAAATTATTTTGAAATATAGTCAGTCGTATTCCTTAAAAACATTCTATTTAATAGCAAAACCGTTATCACGTTGTTTTTTTTAATAAAATTAAATTTTCATACCTTTTTAATATTTAAATTACATTTGCGTGGCAACAACATATTTTGTAGACGATATTTTTAATAGCAAACAGGGCAAATTATTTAGCAGCCGATAATTTTAACAACAAACAGAGTAAATTATTTAGCAGACGATATTTTTAACTACAAACAGGGTGAATTATTTCGCAGACGACATTTTTACTCAAAAACAGAACAGCGAAATATTTTGCGCACGATATTTTCACAATTAGTTTATTTGTTATTATTATTATTTTTCAGGACCAAAATAATATAGATTTTTACGCTTGGGCTTTATTTAAATTAATCAGCCAGCATTAGGATTTTGTGCAATCCTTTTATTTTTTTTAAATTAAAAAAATATGGACATAAAAACCAATAGGAATTCATACCTGTATATTCTCCTTGAGTCTTTTAGGATTAGTGCTTTTTGGAATGACGATAATTCCTCTTTGAACTAAATAACGTAATAATATCTGTAAGAATGAAATAGTGATTATGTTTTTAATAACAGACAAAAATTATCACATAATTCTTTCTCATTTTTTTTTCTTATTTGCAATCAAATTCAGGTTTTTTTGTGTGAGCGATATGATTGCTACAAATCAGAATAAAATATATTTAAAAAATGTAAAAACCAATTCAAAATTATTGTTAAAATATCACCAAATTACGATGTTTTTCATTAGAAATTCGAATGCCCTTCAATTTTTTCTTTCTATGAAACGCTGTGAGATCAAAATTTAACTCAAAACAAGATATATTGAAAAATATATTCAGAAATATTTAAGAGAACCGGAACATTTTCAAATACCGTGATCCAGTAGGCGATGTTTATGAAGTTTCCAGGCAATCTACTTAGCATATGGTTGCCATCTGGATTAATATATATGCAAAACTGATGCGACTTTCGAATTTCCGTTCTGCCAGAAAAATGGAATAGATTCTTTTACAGAATAAATGAAAGTTATTTGCGATAGGAAAGGGGTTGTTATTGAACGATTATTTTACATAAATTTTACACATTTCATCCATGTTTCGTGTGAGTGCAACAAATGCAGCTTATGCGACTTTTCTGAGTAAGTACTTAAATGAAGATTAACTCTTATAGAACAATTTATATGCAAATTTGTAAACATGTTAGTGTTGCCATTCTTAAAAAGAAATATTTGAGACTAGAAAATTGATTGATTTTTTTTTAATGTTGTGGACTTTTAGAAATTATAATATATAATTTAGTAATAAGAATTTCATACATTTCTATACATTTCATTAATATTAACAACAGAACATTGCATTGATGAAATAGTTGCTTGCAAAATGCTACAAAAATCATTGTTTCAGAAAAATTAGAGTTCTGTCTGATTGAAAATTGCACAATTACGATTTATTTTGTTTAAGGTTTCACAGTAAAATAAGTAGAGCTTTACTATTGTCATGCATAGAGTTCAGAAATATAAATTCTATTAAACCGTAATATTTTAAAAAGAAAGAAATTGTTCTTTTTAAATTATCATTTATGCGAGAAGCTTCCAGTATGGTGGTTGGTTCTCGCCATACTGGTGGTTATAGAAAAGAAGGGGGTTGACTACTTCCAATAGATGACGGGACCTACTTCCCACTGGAAGGGTTGTATCGTGGATGGTGATGACCTTTAGGAGTCACACAAAGTTCTAGCCAATGTTGCACTCACAGAGGTCCGGTCATTTAGTTTTTTCCATGTGCCTCAGGGCGGGTTGGTGTGGTCAATCCATGATTAATTATTACTTATGCATTATAAAATATTTATAAAAATGACAGTTTCATTCATCAATTTTTAATATTTTAACATTCACATCAGTATATCCAACCGAGGTGCACCTCAAAAAGAAGATGGCATGCTGCCGGCATGTGTTTGTATCTCACCACCTTGGTGGGTACATAAATAGGTGGAGGTCCCATCGATGGCGGGATGTACTTCCTTGGGGAAGGGCTGCACTGTGTCCGGTGATGGTCCTTAGGATTCAACCACAGTTCACATCGATACTACAATTTTGGAGGTCTGGTCATTCAGTATTTATTATCCTTGTGCTTTCTGGCGAGTTGGAGAGTCAGTGATATGACTTCATAACAGCATTTAGCTTCCGACGATGATGAAAATGTGAACATCTTTTTCATCATAATTCGGGAATTGTATGTTGATAAAATTTGTAATTTGTGTTTGGAAAATTTGGTCACAAGCTGAACTGATCATGACTCGATCATAAAAGTCATTTAATCATTCATTGTTTACCCTTACTTTTCTTCAGTAATGACTTCAAAATTTTCAAAGGAAAGAACCAAATGAGGTTTGGAATTGGTGATTCAATTATATTCTCTTTTTGTTGTTGTTGTTTTTGCTCTTTACTGAACATGTCTAATAAGTTTTGTGTACTAGAAGAAATCTTCCTAGCTCTCTGAAAACTTGCTCTAAAGTTTTCTAAAAAGCAATCAAAACCTCTTTCTCAACAACGCTGAATGTTTTTTTTTCTTTTTGAGATGCTCTGCCGCGCAGTAATTTGTCGAAAGTTTAGACTAACGAAAGTACCGGCTTGACGTCTGACAGTTCACGAAACAGTTTTAAATTAATACTTATGGAGTTCTTTTTCATACTCAGAAAAGTTAGAAAACTTTTTCCAGTCCATTTGAATGTTCCAGCTTCATTTATAAAGATAAATACGTTCTTTTAAAATCGAACTTTTTCGCAATTCAACGTATTTCCATTTCTAGAATATTTTCATTGCCTAAAGTCAAATTTTTCTTGGAAATGATTTTTAAATTTTAATGCTATAAAGTTTTTATTGATAATTCACCCTAAATGGGTGGTATATTTTTGTAAATTATTTGTTTTAATTATTACTTTCCAAGATGAAGTAGCTGAATTTCAAAGCTACGGGAATAATTGCGTCATTTTGTTTATTCATTGATGATACGAAGTTACACGATTGTTTATCAAATCCATATTTAAATGAATGATGTCAAAAATATACGTCATTATTTATAATTTGCTGCAGCCGAATTCAAAATTCAAATTCGGAAAAGTTGTCCTAATTGCAGATTGCAGTTATTTAGTGCCAATCCTGTATCACCACATCAATTTAAGAAAATTCTTAGAAATGTAAAATAGAGGCGAAAGAAAGATTATTCGTAAATTTTGTTCATTAAAGAAAATATTTTTAATCCGTGAAGGTGAAAGATCGGCACCACAATGATGAAAAGAAAGTGTTATTTTATTTGAAAAAAAAAGTTAACGGAGATTTGGCTTCTGTTAAAACTGTTACCACCCCAAACTTCCACCCACATCAACGAGAGAACATTTGATTCCGATGGATTTAAAATGCACCCGTTTACACAATGGTTCTTTGGTGGAATCAGAACTCGAACCTGAAACTTTCCACTTCCGAAATAGAGACCTTACCACCAGAATATCAAGGCTCTTTGAGAAAATAAGATCAGAATAGGAGAAATTCTGACAAAATTCGTTCAGAAAGGCTTTTTTAGAAAATTTGGATCAAGTAATCTTTAATACGGTCCAAAATACATGCAAATTCATATTTATTTTGTCAGGTATATTTTTTTTTTGTGTAAAGCCGACCATTCTTCCAACTCTGAAAGAAGCAATATCGAAAGGATTTGTTGCGACAGACTTCGGCAATATCAGGTATACTATAAGGAATTTTCTGTAGCATTAACTGCTGAGTTTGTAAAGCAATTTTTCAATCTCGTGGAGTACATATCCTTAAAGGTATAAAATAAGACTGATCGAATGATGGATTCTTAAAGAAAAAGTCTGATTTTAAGTATGCTTTGTCAAGACATGAAAAAAGTCGGAGGAAAATTAGTCTCCTGTGCTTTAAAATTCCATTTATGAGTTCATTTTATAATTAACTTACCTGAGCAGGAGATTTCTCGTATTTTTCGCAGAGGGGCGTGAGAGTCGGATCTGCTATCAGAGTATGTTCTTTATCCCTAAAAGAAAAAAAAATGCGACCTTTTTTACTCAAAAGGGAAACAATTCGAAAACATAGTCCGAAGTACTGCAGCATCAAAATGTGTGAGGCTAGATTAGAATCACGTCTTCTGGCTGGATTATTTCATCCGTCTGTACTTTACAAGTCATGCCAAAGAACGCTTTTAATGACACTGGTGTCCAGTATTTACGAAATGTTAACCTTTGGAGTTAATTTAGCATTTTTATTCAATCTACCGTGTCATCCTTGGCGAGTTTTTTGGAGATTAATCTCTGGCGTGTGGTTGATAGAAACCCAAAATCGAATTTGTGTTTTAGACTCGTAATTCTCAACTCTCTCAGACTAAATTTGATTCAAAATTTCACTTGCAGTCATAAATTCGCATATCAAATATTTTATTTATCTATGTCATTGGTTTTTAGTGACCTAGTTTTTGTGTTTTTAAAAGTATAAATCGACAGGCAATTAATTTGTTGGTTTGGCTCAAAATTTGATAGGCGTCTACAGGCATACAGATTTAACTGTAGGTGTTAAATCTGTGTACCGAAGCTTATCTATCTAGATGTCTTCATTTTGTAGTCATCGTGTAAGCTTATATTCAAACAGACGGATTTCCTACAAACAGACTGTTCATAAAATTCGATAGAATTCAATAAATTTGGTATAAGGACCGTATAACAAATTTCGACAGTCCAATTCAAATCATTATTGAGTTATCTTTGTCACAAACAACAGACAGATGGACATTTCCCAGGAAATGTTCTTTTTTTTTAAAGGTAAGTCTAAAATGTGTAGATCCAACAAAATCTCGAATTTTTAACGAATACTAAATTTTTTCTAAACCACGTAAACGAGAAAGTCAACACTGTTGTTAGTTATGGCATTTCACAAACCAGCGGACAATTATCTGTCAACGATTTCAGCCGAAATGAGCGTTTATTTTTTTCTAGTCGGGCCAACTTGAGCCCAGAGTATGACTCAGCTAAGTTTTGCCTCCCACCCCTTTTTACAAGGAAGGAATGTTCATACACCTCACAGAGAGAACAACCATGCCCGAACAGGGACTCGAATCCCTGACACCCAGATCAGGGGGAAGACGCGCTACCACTATGCCAGGGCACCGGAAAGTTCTACCGTAAAATATATTTCATAAAAAATATTATTAAAAATCAATTAAAATTTCAGAAAAGCTGTAAAAACTCTGCAGTAATTTAATAGGATCACTGAAAGGATTATTTTGAATTTAAATATGGTGCTTTTTAGTGTATGTGTTATAATGCTTGAAGAAGATCTTGTAGGAAAACTTAAAAATTCCGATTAGTTTTTAATTATCAAAATTTTAAAAAGTACTCCAAGTATGTATAGTACGTTTGTTGAGAGTTCAAAGTTATAGGTCAAACTGTTTGTCCAGTTGAATATTACATTCTGAGTATGGCAAATTTTGGCTTTATTTTGCTTATAACAAATTTAAAAGAAATAAATTTTAAACGCTATAAAACAAATCTGCTTTTAATGACTGTGGAAAACTCCGTATTAAAAATTTTAAATTTATTTAGAAGATTACATAATTTTAAGATTTTTGTACTTACTTATTTTAAGTTGTTATTTGGAATGCACGAATATATTTGAGTTTATATTACTCATGTTTCGTCGCTTTTCCATCTCTTTCTGCTCATTCTTTTTTTTTCCTTCCTCACTGTCAAGAATTGAATAAACACGAGTCTTTGTGAAACAAAATTGTATTTCAAACACGGCGTGAAACAAGTACCAAAATAAAATTGAACCAAGCAAATGGAATAACTCTATTCCGTTTCAGTGTTTGAATGGGTTTGGAATAAACGCCGTGAATTCCGAAGCATTGGTGAGATGCGATTTCCATTAAAAGAATTGCGGTGACTCCGTTTGAATGTAAAATGTGATGTAATAGATCCAAAAGAAATTTATTTTGAAGAGCAAAATGATTTGAAAAACTGATTGGTATTCAAATAATGCTCGATTTAAAGCGAATGCAATTTAAGCAACATAGCTTCTGAGATATAAATGAAAAGAGAGTTAATTTTCTCATTTTAGAAACGCTTATAAAGTCATTTTTTTCAAAAAAAAGTTTTGCTTTTTAAAAGGAAATTACTTAAGGTTTGAAAATTCCCAACATTTTTACAATTATATTTCCATGTATGCATTATTCTTAAAAGAAATGAGAAATCATAAATTCGTCGGTAGAAAATAAAAATCCAATGCCAAGAAGAATTTATATAAGATAAACGAAATTTAGAATGCATGCTTACACAATAAAAATGGATATTGCAGAAATTTTTTCTAGTATAGAATATGCATTGAAACATATTTTTAATATTTCTCTTCAAAATGAGAATAGGCAATTACTGATGAGATATATAGCAGTCACGAAGTTCCATCCGCTTTAGATGAAATCGAACTTATATTTAGGATTGAGGGACAATTTCTTGGTTATTCCATTTTATTGTTATGGATTTATTTCCGTTGGGAAATCTTTTCCGATTCGTGGGTTGATGAAATAAATAGTCCTTTATTGATACACGACGATTTTTATTTACATGAAGACGACAAATATAAAGCTGATACTAATACAAGACACTAACTAACACAAGAAACGCATTGCCGCACATTACAACAAACAGTAGTCCAGAAGTAGTAATCGGTAGTAAAAAAAACACTACGGCAAACAAGTGGTCAAACATAATTCTGCAGTAGGAGGCAATCTGCTTAGCTTCACTCCCCAAATGGTTGCAGTTCTCCTCTGTGTCCTCATTTCAGCTGTATCCAGCTACCAACTCACTACAACACGACTGGTTACAATACCAACGATTCAATGCTACTTCAACAATAAACACCAGAGTTTGGCACACAGCTCAATTCAGCAATCGGTTGAGCTTTTCTCTGGTCTGATCTACCTATACGCCGTAGACTCAATTTCACACTATCAAACTCGTTTCACGATAACTACTGACTGCAGCTTGAGACTGCCAGCCTTTTATAACTCTCGCGAGGTGGGCAGAGAAAGTTATGAACCAAACAGGCAAATCTCTGTTGATATTGGCTGAATTGTAAAATTCTGAAAGTTTCCAGTATTTTGGTGCTAAAGTCGCTAAATACATTACCAAGACGCCAAATATTCGCCAAACCCTGAGATAACCGATTCGATCAGCATCAAACAGATTTGATCGTAAAACGTCTTTCCTGCGATTGAACTAATATTGATGGAGAAAAACAATGCAGGTTTGTAATATTATTTTAAATATACAGATGGCTATGTAAAGCAGACAGAAAATAATAAATGTGTTTTTTATTAATACAATGAACATAATAATTTAATAAACGATATCTTTAAATACAAGATAGAGATATCTATGAAACTTACCTCTGTTGCCCAGGTGCCCCAATGGGTGAATAAGCTGTTAAAGCTATTTTGAGTTCTTTGCAAAGTTCATGCAGCTCGAATTGAGGAAGATATGCATGGCACTCGACCTGTGATAAAGAAAAACATATAAAATAATATTAGAATATTATTTTATATGTTTTACCACAAAATATTTACATTCAAATATTATATTTATTTCTTAAATTTAAAAGATATTTTGTCACAACAAAACGAACGGAGTAATGAAACCTGAGTTACTCTTATTTCTCAAATGCAGTTAGTCTAACCAATGTAGATTGGTTGACTATTTCAACTTTTTTCTTTGGCGCAATAGCCATTCTTGGAAAAACCGTGCCATGAAAATGACTAAAATGATATCAAATGGCAACAATAGGAACATTTAAAACTGTTCGACAAAATAATTTTAAAAAAACGGAAATAACTGTTTAGATAAAAGGTAGGAAAAATGCAATTAGAAATCAAAATGCATATTTAAACATAAACAGAAGAAATGAATACTTCAAAAAATATTAGAAATATATAGAAATATATGATATTTCGTTTTTTTAAAGTCTTGTAAGGTAACCAACCAATGATTGTTGAAAATGTGATCACGATGGGAATTAAAAGAACATACGATAAGGCAAGTGAAGCTAATGACATCAGAACAAGAGATGGTAGAGGAGACCATTTTCATAATTTCTAAGCCTGCCTTCGATAAGATCAAAAAATTTTAAAAGATCTAAAATCTCGGTTAAGGAACCCTAATTCAAATGTTGTTTTTTATGGCACTTACCATGAACAAGCCCATTGTTACGAAGACAGCGATTTAAGCCGATCGGGAGCGTCTTTTATTTTAAGGGCGGCATCTAGGGCAAAAGCAACTTTACCACTCACACATCACTCATTCGCTTGCACAACCCCTTTTCAGGAGGGCACATTCACGCAAATCACAGATAGAACAGAGAAAGAGCAGCAATGCCCGAATCGGTATTCAATTCTAGGATGCCGAGAAGACGCGCCACCCCTGTGCCAAGATGTTGGCTCTTATTTCATCTTAATTCATCTACCTAATCGCATTTTTGGACTATCCGGTTAACAATTTGTCGATAAAAAATTTCTTTCGGATTCTGGTCAGTTCTAAAATTAAGAAATCCAATTAAATCAATATTACACTTTTGACAATAACAGTACTTTATCTTTGTATATTTTACATACAAAAAATTAAGCAAGAAACATGAATTTCAAATTTTTGGGTAATACATAACTCATAAGTTAAAGGTGGACCATTTATTTAAAAGTTATCTAGGCTAGATTAAAAACTAATGACTTAGAATATTTAATGGCACTCCATTTTAGAGCATTACCGTCTATTCAAAAGTGCTCAAAATTAATTTCAGGGTAACCCCCCCTCAACCGCAAGGTACTTCATCAAGCTCCGAAACACGGAAGAATTTAAATGACATTTTAAATCGCTTTCTAACTATACCTTTGAAATTTATCCTTGAGTTGATCATCAGCGAGGCGGCCTTGAAAAGCGGATGACGGAGCGAAATTCTTACCGGTACTTTCCAATCTTCCCAATTAGGGTCAAATCTTCGCGGGACTTCAACACTCGGGAGGGTATTAGCGGTGGGAAAAGATGGGAATTCTTAGTGGAGGGGTGGTTAATCATTAAATTCACTGATTTCCGATCATGGGGGAGGATTTCCATGAGGAAACTGCGAAATATTCGATGTGAAAGAAGATCAAAGACAAGAACAGAAAAAAAAATTAGAAAAATAATTATTGAAAAATAAGAAACTATATACTTTTATTTTTTCGCTAAGAGAACAAAATTTGTAATCATCAAAAAATTCGATCTTGAGATTTTGATTAACATTTGTTACTTTTCCCTTGAGACACTTCCCAAGTCTGAAGAACACATCTTTCCAATTTGTCTGTCTGTCCATCTGAAACGAATCTGAGATCTAGACGAATAATGTGCGGTGTGCAATTTTTGTTCCAAATATGTAGATTCCTATCGAATTTTGAAAGCAATTCATTTAAAGAAAGTTTATTTGCCAGAGTTTGAGTGAACAAGGAAACTACAGAAAAAAATTTGGTCCAGTCTTGGAATTTAAATTGCACGTCCATATCGAAATTTTACACCAAAGGAATTAAAGAGTTGTGCATCTTTTTATCTCTATATTTATGCACCATTAAACTCTATGATTTAACTCTATTTTTATGATTTAAACTCTATGATTCACCATTAAACTCTAGATTCAGATTAATGCGATTTGATGTGTGAACTTTAACTACATCTTTCCGTACCCAATTTTAATTTCAATCGGTTTATGAAAAGGAATAAAAAATATATAATCTGCTTTCTTCCCAGTGTTGAGAACAGCAAAATGTTCACATGTGAAACTCTGGAAGATACATAATTTTATCATTTAAAATGTAAATCAGTATCAAATTCTAAACAAAATCCGTCAAGGTGTTTACTGTCTGTCGTTCAGTAAGATTCTTCACTGGACTTTGTGGTATATATTTTAAAAAAGGCGCATTCTGCGTTTATGCTGTGTCGTTTAATGAGGAGAATCATATACGTATTTTAGAGTTCATAAAATCTTTGGCTCTAAAATTTAATACAGATCTATAGTTCGGGCCGGAAGTGTTGATAACAGATTTCCTATGTTCAAAGTCTTAATGCTTCCATACAATGGTTTTCTTATAAACAGGTCCATAACAATAAACACATTTATAAATTTGTGGTGGTGGTGGGTCTAATGCCACTTGGTCATACCAAGCCCGAATGAGCGGAGATCTTTCGAATTAAGACAGTGGTGTGCGCCTTTCGTTGTTAACGAGCACCGTTAAGGTGAAAGGAAGACTTTGCTCGAACACATACATCACAACTCCTTTTTAGGGGGTGGTCGAATTCCTTCAAACACTCATTGATCCATCTGCAAGTCAGAATTTAGATCTCAATCAGAGACAGACTCCTCCCTGATTCAGTGCCCCCCACAGGTATAATTTGTAATTTTGCTTCAACCAATAATTTTGTTGGAAACATTATATTTTAAAAATCAGTTTATCTTGGTTGTTGCTCTCTATTTGTATATTTATAATAATTAAAACCAAAGCACCAATCTCCCGGACCCAACAACAAGTTCAGTTTTATCAGTTTTTATTTT
Source organism: Argiope trifasciata (assembly GCA_026543055.1). NCBI lineage: Eukaryota > Metazoa > Arthropoda > Arachnida > Araneae > Araneidae > Argiope > Argiope trifasciata. The sequence goes on from JAPMOQ010038724.1 coordinate 515,516, forward strand.
ATACAAGACGCCTTTGGCGACCAGCTGGTTCGCCAAGAGTAATGGGGTCTAAAATTTTCAATTAAATACTTATGTGCCTTGCTATCTTTATAATTTCTCTGCCAGATATACTTAAACTTCGAAAGTCACGTAACACTGATTTACTAAATTAATGATATAGATGTTGCAAACGATCATAGAAACCTTTGTATTGTATTTCTTTTTTAGAAAACATAGCATTTAATATTTATTTAATTTCATCCAATCACGTGTTGAATGTTACATTTTTATTTCGATTTAATTTGTAGTCATAGCTAATTTATTTTTTAATTTGAACTTCTGTCAGTATGATTTCAACAGTTTAATAAAAGCTTTTTTTTCCCTTTGCTCGTTCATTATTTATTTTAGAAAATGTCACATATTATATTTCTTTTATTTTATCCAGTCACGTGCTAAAAGTTGCATTTCTTTAGATTTAATTTGTAATGATAGTTGTTTTTTTTTTAGTTTGAACTTCCGTCAATAGGATGGCAACACGCTGATAAAACCTCATTTTTCCCCCTTGACGTGCTCGTGCAGATTGAATTTCATTGTTTTGTCCGAAATATATTGTTGTAAAACATGGTTAAAATATTTCTTTAAAAATTCGTTAAAAATAGAAGCTTAAGTTATACATTAAAACACTGATACCATTAGAAAGCTAATTTTTAAATCTTTAAATTGATGTTAAAATCATGTTTGTGCGATTATATTTCCGGAAGTTATGGTGGAAAATCGTCGAAATTTCGCTTGAATTTTAATTAATTCAAATTCTAATTAAAAATTTGAAAAAAAGGGCTCCGAGGTGCAAATTCCCGACCTCCAAGGTATGCATGTACCAAATTTGGTAGCTGTAAGTCCAACAGTCTGGCCTGTAGAGCGCCAACACACACACACACACACACACACACACGCACACGCACGCACACACATTGAGCTTTATTATAAGTATAGAAGAAAGATATTTTTCATGATCCCTGGATATGTCACAATTCCCTTCTGGTATCTTTCCATTTTTGGGAGAAGGAAAAAAAATATTTTTTTCATATATTTTCTACAGAAAAAAATTCTCAACTGCAAGAACTGCAATGATTTATCCAATTTTCATCTCATATGGAAGCTCATATCTTTTCGATACAATCATTAATAAGAATATATCTCCATCACCCACATGTCTCGAGAATTATCTGTAAAGGGTAATTTCAAACAATTCTAAGCCTCAACAACTTTACGGATTCCACCAGTTTTATTTGTATTTAATTCCGTTCGGTTTTCAAAAACACTTTTTAAAGTTCAGAAAGCTCAGAAGCTCTGCAACAAGTGCCATTTAAAGTAGTTTTTTTTCTACAATATTTTATCAAAGTTGACGGACACGAATAAATAAATACATTCAAATGTCTTATTCAAAACGTTTATCGATGAGACGGTTAAAACATCTATAATTTTAGTGAGAAACCATGTACTTAATTTATTTTGTCTGTGCATTTGAATTACATTTGCATGAATCGACAAATTATTAAAAAGTCAATCAGATGACAAATCTTTCAAAATTTAAAAAAAAATTAGCAGTACCCGCTCAACGTTGCGCATGGCATAACATGAAAGGTGAAAAATTGTCTAGTCTTGCCTCCACCTGATATGACATGGACATGTCACGCTTCCTCAACAAACATAAAATTGCATTTATCTAATACTATAATACGAGGAATGGTTGCCAAGTCGAAAATCGTCCCAGAATAAACTCCGGTAAACTTGGGGGTCTGGGGTTTTTGGCCACGAGGAATCGATTGGCGCCGGTTTTGAAGCGCTACGGTCGAGCAGTTCGGAGTACAGATAGGATATTTTCAAACTTTATAAGTTCGCCATAATGGCTACTTAAATTTTCAAGCGGTAACGTGCTGCCATCTATAGCCAATATGGCGAACTAATAAAGTTTTATGTTTATGCTGCTATAGGTTTATAATATGTTTCTTATGTATGTATATATGTTTGGTTTTTCTAAATAAATTTGTCAAAAATATTGAACTTCAACACACTTCAATCTTAACCTTTACTTTACCTTTGTATAGAATAGTTCCCTTTCCAAACTCTAACTTTGTTTAGAATAGGTTACAATGGTGCACTTTAACCGGTTATCTTTTCACCAATGGTTTCACAAATTTTCTTATGGCATGTATTGTTTCGATAAATCACAATTGAAAATTTAAATCTTCGAGTTAGCTTCGATACCTGTTTTCTCCGAGCGGAGCTCGGTCACCCGCTGGTAAATCTTAAACAATAACAACAAAACAATTTTTCATAGCACACATTCAGAAACCTTTGATTGTTGAAAAGGTAAAAAGGTGATACGTTCGTAAATAAAACAATTCACTAAATATATACAAATGAAAATATACTTAAAATTTTTTAAAAATACAAATAAGTCATTGAACCCACTGTTCCACACTTTTTTATCAGCTATGTATAATCTGGCATGAAAACAAAATTCAGCTTGATTCATAATATTTCTTTGTTAACTATACTGGCTGTCGTTTTTAGGGGACATTATGAGATTTATATTGCTGTTTGAAAACAGTCGTAAGCAAAGAAATGTATCGAATATGCATACCACAGCTCTTGCTATTTGAACAGATTTTCGCACATGCACGGATGTGTGTAAAACACAGCTACTGCTGTTTTACGCTTACGCGAATCGTTATAGGAAATTAATTAAAATCGCAATCATCTAACTAATTTTTTAACTTTTGATACGACTATGATAAACTAAAATCTTCCCTAATGAATGCCCTACATAATGGTACAAAAATCTCCAATATCAGTTATGTATTCTTCTCGGTTTTTCTTTTTCAAATATACAGACGCTTTCAGGAGATTTCATTTTATACTAGTGTGTGCAGATACAATTCTAATTATAAACCATACGGTAAATGTTATATAGCTGTTTGAAGATATTAATGATCGATTTCATTTTTACAAAAACAGACAAACAAAAATAATTTTTAAAAAAATTCCTTTTGATTAAGAAAAACTTTTGGGGATTCATACAAATATAGAATTATATGAACTACTGCAATATTTTCTCTTTGTATACTTCGCAGACGAAAAAGGGAAAAACCAAATGTATGTTTTTACTAAAAAATGGTGGAAATTCTGCCAAAATGTTTTGGAGTCACGAAGAGTTTCGTCTGATATAAAACATTCAGCAAACGATTTATAATGCAGCACCGCGGGAAAATACCACACGGAATTTTTTTCTTTCTTTCTTTAGTATGTAAGTGCAGGAGTTATCTTCACATCACGCAAACGTTTTTATTTTATTTATTTATTTTTTTATTTTTATTTTTTTTTGCTAAAAAGAATCAGTTGCTTTGAAAAATTAAATATAATGTGTTTACGTGCGACTTATTGAAGAGTGAAACGGCTGACAAATATTTTTTTAAGTTAATTTACTAATAGAACTCTTTTTTTTTTTTTTTTGCTCTTCTGCAGTTTGAAATAATTAGCGCGATCTTTCTAAAAACATGCAAGTTCGATGGACATGGGAAATGAAAATTTCTATTAAAATCAAACAGTAACTGCAAGAAATATATATTATCAGAAATGGAAACCTACCAGACTTTTCTGCATCCACCAGGGAGCGCTGCTTTCATCAATATAGGGTTAAGATAGATGGATGAAAAGATGTTCACATTTTATTTACCAATACTGTCAATTCCCTTTTTCAGGGGAATTAGGGTATTTCTTTATTTGTATGCCCCCCGCATTGCTAAGCTCTATTGTACAAGATGATTATAATTAAAGTTCTCCTTTGAAATGGTCATTAAAGGAAAACTACTGAACCAAATGTTATCAAACTTTGTGTTAGTTTAAAGAATATAGAGAAAATTTCTTTTCCCCCAAAAAAAAGTTTAAAAACCTTCCACCAGGGAGGGAAATGGAGCAGTATGCAATAAAGTGAAACAAAATATAACATGAAGACAACGATTTCAAATGCGTTTAATTACTTCTGAAACGGTAATGTTTGTGGGGTTATTTAAAACCGTAATGTCTTGCAATTGGTTTATGGCAGGAAGAAGCAAATTTAGGCAGATGTTCTTTACACATCATTTGGTTTTGCAGATAAAAGTGATTCTGTTTGCCAGAGTTCTTATTGTTACGAATCGACAAAGTCTCTAACCTCCCAAGATCATTATTTTCTCTTTATTTATTATGAATGCGATAGCATTGAACGCGTGCTAGCATTGATATCGTTCAGAAAAAGGAATACGCCAAGCGATATGCTAAGAACTGTTGTTGACAATGAGGCAATGCGATTTAGCTTGCTTTCAGAAAATGATAGATGCCACACTGAACATGTTTTGTAACACGTTTTAAAAAGGATTAAACGCATTTTAAAACAGTGTCTTCATATCCTATTTTAATTAACGCTTTTGCACACAGCGCATTTCTCTCCTGGTGATTAGTATTTGAACTTTTTTTTATTTCAAAGAAGAATTCTCTAGACCACCTTTGAACTATTACCAAATTTAATAAATTACATTCATTTTATGACCATTTTAAAGACGAACTTTAATTATAACCACCCTGTAAAACAGATACCAAGATTTTGTAAAGATGATTGCATTCCCAGGTTTACTAGAGCATTTTCAATCGATCAAATCAAGACAATAGGTTTACTTGGTCGGTTTTCAGATAATACCGAGACCACTAAGCACCATTATACGTTAGATGTTAAGATGTTTGCATATCGATTTGCATCGTATTTTTCTGATTAAGACAAAGTTTCTAACTAATCCTTACCAAAATGACATCAATTGGCATTTTAGGGCAATTTATCGCCGAGAGTGTAAAAATAAATAAATGCTTCCAGTCCTATAGTAAAACATACTAAAGATATTATGAATGAAAGTTATTTCATAGTTTAAATGAAGAAGGAAATAAAAGACCTGACAGAACGTCGATCTTCTCAGACGAATTTCAACGATCTAATAGCCACATGGTGCGCGTCCAACGTATTTATTCAGAGCCAGCCATCTGGGGGGGGGTTATGCACTCGGGTTCCGTGACTGAGGAGGGCCCCCACCGTGATTAAGAATTAAAACAGTATTCTGAATAATAATAATGTCACACATACTAAAAGTCTACAAGCTCGTTTCCATGTGGCTGGCTGAGCATCGACTGACGGCTTTATTATCCAAAGATAACAGTGATATCCATATAGCAGGAGGGAAAAGTTCATTTATGAATAAGAAAATTCCCATCAAACATGTTAAGACAGAGCGGCGTGCCCGGTGCCCAGAAGTCGAGACTGAGGCGGGGTTCAAATGGACTTGTAAATCATTAGCTATTTACATTTGTTTATATCTAATGTCATATTTTTCTCCATCCTTTACATTGTCAGTTATTAAATATAATAAATGTAGCTCTCTTTCAGCGAATTAAAATTAAATAAAAGGTTGTCTTCGGTCAAGCATATGGGTATAATGCTTAAACGCTTTTGCAATACAAAGTATCCAAAAATTTATTGGAAAAATTGTAATTTTTCTGGAGTAATTAACATCAAAAACAAAATCTCGTATCATTAAATAAATATACAAACGTGTTTTTTTTACTTTGCTGAAAATTTAGGGCCCAAAATCGTTTCTTGCCCCAGGGCCCCTTCATAGACGAGGCCAGCTTTGTATTTATTTTAAGACTTACTATGGCAAATGTTTATAATCATTAAGTATTTATAATGAAAGCTGAATACCCACAAATTTGCTTCAGATCTAAACAAAAGATGCCAAAGCTGTCAATCGAATTTTATCCAAATAATTATTTGCATTTTATAATTATCATGTTTATTTTTTAATTAGACAGTCAGACAAAATTTCTGCCTATGGTTTTCCTCTAAGAATTTGAATGAAATCTATACATTTAATATAAAGACCATAAATTAAATTTAAATAGTCTACCTCAAAGCATTTCTGAATTATTCTGTTTAATCGACAAATGAACATATAGATACAGTTCCAAGTATTTTATTTTTTTCTATTTATTTATTTCGAATATTTAATGATTATGATAATTTTTTTCTCTATACTTCATATTCAAGAAAATAGGAAAAGATTTACGTCGCATTTTCCCCAAGTAAATTGGTGCTGTATAAGCATTTTAATGAGCAGCAAATTGAAGCTCTTTTATATCAAATTAAAAAGTTAAAAAATAGTGAACCCAAAATCCTTAAAATGGCACAATTATGTTCCATTTAAGGTAAAGAACACTCCTAAATACTGAATCCATAATTGACTTAAAATTCTTATTTATTTTTACAAATCAAGCAGGAATTTATCGTAAAATAATTATTTGCCTTCATTTAACTTTCTCCTATTAATTATTTCTGTCTGCTTTTGGAAAGTCTCTCCCGATTCATTTTCTTACTCGTCGAAATTTGCATAACATCTCAGGAGTCCTCCAGACTCAATATAAAAGTTAACATCTAATTACTTCTGGAAGAATGTCTAGCGAGCTAAAAGAAATAAAAAAATGAATTTATTCATGGAGCGAAATCTGTTTTAATTGCACTTTTCTTAATTCATAATCTGAAGAATCTTGTTTAGAGTTGAGTTGATTAATATCAACAAGATGTGACACGTTTTCTTTCTCTGCATTTATCTCGCGTGATTATTTATCATTCATTAAACTTAGTTCTGGGAAATAATTAATGGGACACAAAAGATAGCGGCGATGAATTAACTTTTTTTTATGAATAAAAGAGAAACTTGATGTTTCTGCCAGGAAGTGGAATAAAAATGACGGGAAAAAAATTCGAACTCTTTCAAATGGACACAATTATTTACCGGTGGCTGCAACAAATATAAAAAAAAGGAAGTATTCTCTTATCGAAAACTTTTTATCAGCTATTCTTTCACAGATGGCTGCCTGTGCTTGAGGTTAGAATGTTTTTTTTTTGTTGCATAGAATATTTTTGCAGTGGGATAGGCGTTACTTTATAACAGGAAGCAGTTATCTTATCTCCAGAATTGCTGAAAAAAGAAACAGTTTATTTTTTCTTCTTCTCAAAATTGCATATCAAAGTGCGAAAGGCGAAAAAAACCCCTCCATTTTTATTTTAATTTGTTAACTGCTGAATTTATTTTCAAATAGCTCTTCCTGGTGATTGAATGAGCACCTGATGAAGCAGTGACGAATAAAAATGCCAAATACAGGGAAGAAGAATTCATTTTTTTACTTCATCGTTGAATAAAATGAAAAGGAATACTTCAAATGAAATGAAGAAAAAAATCAGTTGAAAGTATTCTATGAAAAAAGATTCACAAAAAAACTTAGATAAGGGTAACAATAAATTTAGAGGACGAAAAAGTTTGATAACAAGTTTCTTTTTCTTAATGGTTGGTTGAAAATGTAATCACAAAAAGTTTTCGAGTGCAAACTAAGATTGTTCACGAACTTATTACAATTTGAATTTAAATACGGCATACTTATAAAAGAGTGTACTTTAACTACTCATAAAAAAGAGTATATGGCTTTACTGTCATGTCATTTTGTTTTAATTAACAGAGCTATTTAAATTTATATAGCTGTAGAATTTTCGTAACATTGTATAAAAAGAGACTCTTTTCTGCTAATTAAATTTATTAATTTATTCTATATCCACAAGTTTATATAACTAATCCTATGCGGAAAACTAATTTCTGAATATCAAAAAATATTGAACTGTTAAATTATTCTTTCGCCCAAAATTTAATTGAATAAAAATGAAAGGAATACAAGTATTTAGCTCAGAAATATCATAGCATGAAAATATCATTATTTTATAAAGAACACTATTTTATTGTCTGGCTTTTTATTCTGTTAAACCAAATAATTTATACCAAATCTATGCCAAAAATTTACAGAACCATTAAATTGTATTGTATTTATATAAAATTGTTGATAATTACATTTGAAATGTATATGAAATATCTTTGGAATGTAAATCAACTAATTTCATAAATAGAAAGTTGTACCGTGGAAGGCATTTCAACCATTAAACAATGAAAAGATGGTAAAAATTTATTGCATCTGCAATTGAATAGTTAATTTTAAAAAGTTTCTTAAATTATATAGAATTAAATGGAAAAATTAAATAGAAACTTACATGAAAATAAAATGAATATTACTGAAACTGATTTTTTGTTTTTTCAAGTAACGTTATTATAGGAAATAAATTTTAATCAATTAAAAAAAGTATAGTTAAAAATTTTACATTTTTTTCTTATCATTTTGAAAATCTTTCTCGTACTACGCATTAACTTTAATTATGAGCCTTTTCTACATTTTGAATTATTTTTTCTCTTACAAAATTTATGAATTGTAAGCATAAGCATATTTCACGTTAAAATTACAGTTTTATACAAAAATTGCATACAAATTCCATTTTTCCAGCGGGTTCCACTTTTAGGTTATTGTGTTCAGATTCGGACTAAGAAACAGATAATACCATTATAAGTGATATAAACTATGACAATTATAAGTGATATAAACTATGACAATTATAAGTGATATAAAATATGACAATTATAAGTGATATAAACCAATTTTATCTGGAACAAGATAGCATAAATATGAATTATTCTTAATAGCACAGAAATATCCACTTGTAGTATGCGCAAGAATATTTAAAAATGATAGAAAATGCTTAAAAATGCTAGAAACTGACTTATTGGTATTTACTTATAATAATTTTATTTAATTTTTGATAATATAATTTAATTTTATCTTTGTTAAAAAGAAGAGATTTTTGCAAATCTAGAGATTTAGAGGTCAAGTTTTTAATTTATTATCTTGTTATCTTCAAATGTTTCGTATTCCAGATAATAATAAAAGACAATATAAAATGAAGACAAACCGTAATATAAATGTTTTCTTTACAAATTTATTTATAAAAATAGAGTGTGCAAGTACATTCCAAAAGCAACTAAGCCTGGCTTTGCTTACGATTCATGTTTTCGTTGTTTCTCCTGGCACTTGCTATTGGGCAAGCCTGCTGTTACGAAGACAGTGATTTAAGCCGATAGGGTTCATCTCTTGTTTTAGTAGCGCCAATTAAGGCCAAGAGTACGCCTTTGCCACGCACGCATCGCTCATTCGCTTGCACTCTTTTTACAGGAAGACATATTGACACATCTGACAGATAGAACAGAAAAACAATCATGCTCGAACCGAACTCGAACTCAGGACACCCAGATCAAGGGAAAGACGTGTTACTCTTATGACAGGATGCCGGCGAGATTCACGAAATGGCACAATGTTAAAAATAAACATAAAAAAGAACCACTTGCCTTCTAAAAAGTTTCTCGAAATAAAGGTGTTATCCCTAGAAAACCTTGCTTATCATTGGTGTACAATATTTACAAATTATAAAGCCTTGAGGAGAATTTAGCATTTTTACTGAATCTACAGTGCTTGCGAGTTTTTTCTGAAATGCGGTCATCAGTATCTGAAAATCGAATGTGTATTTTAGATGCGTTTTTCCTATCTGGTTGAAACAAAATTTTGACCCTAAACTTTACTTGGAGTCATGAAATTCCGTACCAAATTTTATGTAATTAAATCATTCCGTTTTTAATGTTTACATGTTTTTAAAAGTACAGATAAGTCAGACAAACAATCACTCTTTGAATTTGGGTCAAAACTCGATAGATGTATAGAGTATAGTTGTTAATCGTCGTATCGAATTTTGTCCATCTAGCTTTCTTCGTTTTGCGTTTAATGTGTGAGCTTATATTCGAACAAGCGGACAGATAGACTTTCTCTGAACAGAATTTGCTCAAAATCTGATAGAAATCTACAAATTAGGTATACAAACCGCATTCCAAATTTCAACATTCTAGCTCAAAGTTTTTTTTTTTTTTGTATTATCTTTGTCTTAGACAGACAGACATTTTCCAGAAATGTCCTTTTCGACCTCAGGGTAGTCTAAAACGCACAGATTCGTCGAAATTTGAATTGACAATCATTATACTTTATCGTTATCACATACACGAGAAAAAAATGCTTACTTGTAAAACTGCCGGCTTGATTCGCGCATTGTCGTAGATTCTTCTGATTTGCTCGCTGTTGAAGTTCGAAAGTCCGATAGACCTTACAACACCTTCGTCCACAAAACTCTCTAGCACCTTAAATAAACAAAAGAGGAATCATGTCATTAAATCCATTCTTTTTTTCGAATAATGATTTTAGCCAAACATGAAATGCCTTAAATCATGCAATGTTCTGTTATTTTCAGTAAATATTAATTTTTTTAAAATAGCATGGATAAAATTTTTTAATGATGTTATTTTTACAAAAGCAATATACTTTTTGTTATTATTTTAAATCAAATTTCGTAAAAGTATTCAGATATGCAATGATTGAAACAAAAGAGAATCTTATTCATTTAAACATCATTATTGTTTAATTTCACGCTGGATATAGAACTTGGGACATTTTGAATTATAGCCGCCTAACATAACCATTAGACAAAAGAGGTCATTAGTGTCCAGTGGCTGTCACTTGTTTATTAAGAAATCACCAAACATTTATAATTAAAATTGCTAAGTTTTCAAAGTATTAAAAGGAGTTCGCTGGATTTTTAAAATGTTATCATCAGAAAAGAATTTTTAAAAAATACTTAAGATGTGTAAAATTAATTTTTTAGAATAACATTTTCGGTTATTTTACTTTGGTTTTAAATTAAAACATGTTTTGAATCGTTTCATTTTTTAATTCCTTCTATTAGATCACACTCACATTCTCATCCACTCAAGTTCAATTAAACTTTTAGTGGATGACACTTGATGTTGATACAGTTTTTTTCAAATATTAATTCATTAATTAAATTCATTTTTAATACTTTAAAAAGAATTTTAACAGTTTGTGATGAAACTGAAGATCAACAGGCAATAGCTCAATCGGTAAAATGCAAGTGTTTCTGTATTTTTCACGTGAAGGTGGAGAATGAGAATTCACTTCTTGTAAAAATCAATAATATTTTGATGCTTAATAATTTTTTTGATAATTATTTAATAAATGTAACTAAAATATAATTTTTCTTTGTTGGCCTAAGTAGGAATCGAATTAAAAACTTTTTTACAAATTACTTGTTCTGTATTTATTTTTAATGACTTAAATTTGTTAAAAGCAAATGGATATACTTACTTTCCACGTGTCCACAGGATCGATATCCTTAGAATCAAATTCACCGTTCTCTTTCATGGGAAAGATAGCATAATCATCTGCAGTACGCTGGAGAAAAAATGGGACACTTATTATTCTACTTTTGGACTATTTTCAAGATACAATTACTTTTTTTAAAGAACAAAAATAGTATTCAGGGAAAAACAGAATGCTTTTTTCAATCCGATGCCTGCTTAAAGTGCACAGAAAAACTGTTCCAAACATTTTAATGATTCATTACAGTACACTCACGAGCATCCAGTTCTCGACAATTCTACCAAGTTTTCTTTCATCATAATTAAATGATAAAGGCAAGGAGTTGTTGCTACGATCATTCTATATATCGCATACAAAATACGTTTGAACAGGAAAGGCGCAACGTTCTGCTCATTGTTTTATTCAGTGTATAACGAACCTCCTGCTCACCAGTGCACAGTAAACAGAGTATTCGTAAATTGTTTTTGGGGTATGACAATGCTTTTTTAAATATACCACAGAGATTTCGAAATGAGTGATAAAAGAAAAAAGTTGTAGTGACTATTGAGGAGAAATCATGTGCTATATAAGTGATTAGACTTAGGTGTAACAGTAAAAAAAAAAAAAAAAAAAACTTTGGAATTATGAGTTGGGAAGATCGGGCAGAAATAGACAAGTAGGGTGTTGCGCCAGCTATTGAATAAAAGTGAGAAAAAAACCATTAGCATTCTCCCTGACTTGAAATAAATGGAGAGCATAGTACTCAATAAGAAGACAGGAAACATGTATTCTAACAACGCATTTAGGTATGAAAGCTTTGTAGAGGAATGAGTTCGTAGAAATCTCGCTGGGCAAAGGAATGAATTCGTAGAAATCGCGTTTTTCGTTATCCGGCCTATTCCTTCGTCACATTAAGCCGAATATTCGAGAGTGTATTGTATTTTCACTGGCAAAGGTTTCATTATAAACTGGAACGAACTTCCAACTATAATTAGCAAAAACAATCCGAATGTATTTTGATTTTTAAATTCCATTTTTTTTATGAAGTTTGATACTGCTAAATATAAAATTCCATGAAAAACCGCAAGGATCTCAAAGTGAATTTCATCTTTTTGTATAGCAATTGTAAATATCTGTAGAAATGATCGCTGTTCTCTTGCAAATACAAGAAGCAACTTATTTTTATATTGAGAACGGATTATAAATTCTTCACACATAACACTACTGTTTCACTTCTGATCACTGCTTTATTCAGTTGGAAACTATAATGCCTACTTATACGATCTATAAATTTCATGAACCGATACGTTTTGATATTGGCCAGCTGAAGATACATTCTCGCTGGTAATAATTGGCAGAAAATAGTCCGATCTAGAATTTGTACTGTACTCTGTGCAGTATTGCTCTTGGACTTTTTGTTAACACTAACCGTTTTCAGGGAACAGCCGTTTGTCCCTTATATCGATGCAATTAATTTAATCAACTTTAATGAAATTATTTTAATACAACAAAAGAAAATATTACTTTAAATCGTACGTGTACAATAAATATAAAGCAATCTGATAGGCAAGCTGTGGTAATAAAGTGGTGAAAGTAATTGGAGCCAGTTCAGTTATTGAAGTTGGAAGGTAAGTCACGATTCCATTTTACGATATCTCTATTCCAATGTATATAGACGTTATGAGCTTTAAAATGAAACAAAACGGACAAAGCAGTTAGAAAATGACAAGCAAACAGTAACATACATTGAAACAGTATTTTTGAGAATTCATTCGAAAAATGGAGGGTGGTAGTAATCAATTATCATGTACTAGGGTTATGAACTTAGCAATGTAAAATAAAAGTTGACGAAATCGGATATATGATAGGAGCTGGGAGACAGGTTCTTTGGTTTTTCTAATTAAATATACAGATAACAATGGTAAAACTGATAGGATTTTTTAAAAGCTGCAAAATTACTTTTATTTTGTTAGTAGCTCCTGATTTTTTTAAAAAGGAGTATTGGGTGAGGATAAGTTTCCATGCATAGATTTTACGAATAAACTTACTCAAATTAACATAAGTAACATTTTCCATTTTATAGTAATGATGAGAGTGTAAAGAGTTGAATAACACCAAATCGGGTACAATTAACATCGACAAAAGATCCCAATTAGCACAATAAAAAGATCAGTATATGGATCAAGTAAGAGTTTGCCGACATTCTTTTCACATTTTTATATACGAAATACAAAACTCCCCCGGGGACACCTCGTAACTGAGGATGAGATGCTTGAGGCATGGGGGTTACAATAAAGGTGGGGGATCTGACTCCTCCCATCCATTACAGGACGTACTTCCTATGGGGAGGGTTGTACCGAGGTCGGTGATGATCCTTAGGACTCAACCACAGTTCCCACTAGTGTTGCTGTTGCGGCTGTCCTGTCATTCAGTATTCATTTCCGAGTGCCTTCGGGCGGGACGGAGAGTAAGTAATATGGCTATACGAAATATAAAAGGCGAATTTATTCTCTGAAAAGAATAGAACTCGAGTTTTGGGCGAATCTCTACATTTTTCCAAGTTTCCGAAAAACACATTTTGAAACTTATTTCTATCCATCTCTCTACGAACACAATAACTTAACGAAAAACGTGCATTAATTTTTTATTCCGAAACTACGAAGCAGGAAATTCTCATGTGTGGAACTTCAAAAATAAGAATCTGATCACTCGAGGATTTCACTGCCTTATCTAAGTTTCATAAATTTTATGCGCAAAGATAACACTTTTATCAGAAAAAAATATGAAAGATAGAAAGTTTCGAGAAGATCACTGGAGCTAGTTTTATCTTTAGGCACACAAATGCATAAATAAGATCCAAAATCTATTCATTTAGAATCAAAACACTCAAACACAATCATTTAACTCTTTCGTGAAAAGAAGTACACATTTTAAAACTATCATGATTTTTGTGACATAAAATATGCTTTTCGTTATTTGAATGAATTTCATTCAAAATTTGATAGAAACCAACAAATTTAGTATTTTGACCAAATACCAAATTTTAGCCTTCTAACTTGGTGGTGATATATTAGTTGTTGAATCTAATGCCCATTACCCATTTTTTTATTCCTTGATTATTTATCAGCTTCATTTATTTATGGGCTGATTATTTATCGCCTTTTTCTAATTCGGACAGAGGGCACTACAACAGTTGCACGGATGTTGCGTTGTTATTTTTCGTCATCGGGTCACCACTGTAGAGATCGGAGATAGGCAGGATCGAACTCACAACTTTTGGATCCGTATCCAGATAACATGACCACAAGACGAAAGTGACTATTTGGTCTAGAATTTGTAATCTAGCTTACTAAACTTCCACTCAAATAGTCCTGGTAGAAGAGATGATTGGTGGGGCATGATGAAATCGAGTTTTTTTGCGGTCTACAATAGTTTCTCTTTATATACTTTGTATAAAAAGAAGTAAAAAACGAAGACGAATGATTTCTGATGCTTCAAATTTTGTAGTTGGCTGCACAAAACGTAACAGGCAAATTTTAGAGTCATATGTTAAATTATTCAGCACCCCGTTAAGACAGATTTTACCGCATTGCGCCAAACAAAGTAATCTATTAGCTGCGAGTTTACTACACTTGTTGAGAATCAAATTGAAGGATTAAAAGGAAGACTGTCAGTTCAACAGAATTCAAGCACAGTTCGAATAATAACTTTTCCCCAAGAAGAGCAGCATTACAATATCCTTTCAGTCGTCTCAAACATAATGACCCAAATTATTCTAAACAACGGGGTAAAATTACGATTCGCTCATTAATTTAATCCCCGTTTTAGAATTTTAGATGTAGCTTGAACACAAGAATGCTTTAAGAGAAGCTGATTACTGAATTCTTCACTCTGTTCTATTAATATTAAAAGATTACTGAATTCAGCCATACTTCTCATACGATACTTTAAATTGGCTTATTTTAAATCCTACTTACAAGTGTTCATGTTATTATTTTTCAGAATTTATTCAAATTTATTATAAAATTTTTGGAATTTCCAAATTTTATTATTATTTTTAATAAACTTTGAAGGAATAATAGAAAAGAATGAAATGAACAAGGCTTTACTTATTTATAAATTGGAAATCTTACCAAAGTGTTAATACGACGACTGATTTAGACATTTCGACTGATTTAGTTGGAAAATTTGCTATAATATTTGCTTTGTTTGCAAACTTATTTATTGATACATGCAGACTTCGTATTATTATTCATAGAGTAAATATATATACCCATTACTCTACGAATGCAATACAGTATTCTTCATTTTATATTCGAACTATTTGTTTCACTGATTCCTTCCCCTAACATGTGATGAATCGGCTTAGTGTCAATGAGGAATGGCGAAAATGAATATTTCCATGGGTTGTCGAAAAGGACATCAAATCTTTTTCTTCGGTCATTTGGAAAGTAATAAAAGACTTTTCCCATTTGCGAATCAACCAACCCATTAAAAAATTTCAATTTATGTTCAATTAGATTAGTGTCCTTCTGTAAACTATTTTGTACAGGATCTCGTTACTTAAATCGTAACAAGATTATTAGGATGACGCATTCAACTAGCATTCACTTTTCTAACTTTCCATACCACTTCAGTAGAAAAATCTATGAATCCCGATATAAGATTTAAATCACATAGTTATTCTTTAGTGGAATCAAAATTTAAGCTCTTGAATACTCTTGTTATAAACCCAAAACTTCACGACCAATCAGCCTTATTTTCTAGACGAAATCTAAAATTCTGACTCGATATATTAAGACTGAACTAGTACCATGTGAAGTTAGTGAGGGGATATATGGAAAGGCACTACCAGCTTTAATATGTAAAATATTAACACATAAAAAGAAACAAGAGCCTGAGCTGTACGTCTTACAGTCTCAACGCCGAACTCTTAATGGCGGGAAAGCATCACGTGATTAACGATGCAACATGGCGCCATACAGGGTGAGATTTGTGGTGAGAGATTTCAAGCAGTTCCCACATTATTTTGATGCCAAAATCGAAATATGTATATCCATATTATATCGAAAAGAAGAAAGTCCATATTGATAAATCATGTCTCATTCTGTAGATATATTTCTAGAATAGCAGGGTACAAATCAAGCTTCCAACAAATCAATTTCAAAATAAAAATCGACAAATAAGAATAAAAGAAGTCATAATTTTACTAATTCAGAAACTAGAAAGAACAGAAATTTGTCAGAGGCAATTATCATAAAAAATAAAAGAACGACATTCAGAGAAGTTCGGCGGGATAAAAAGGTGTACCTCATTAAATCTCCAACACAACACGAAGAATGAGTGCGGCTTTCTTCTTGGCGAGATTTATAGCGCCATTACAGAAATGTTGCAACCTTAATGCCAGGATCCAAAAAGGCACTCTCGGTAATCCGAATTATTGGCAGACATGGGATCGCCCCCGATCATTATTAATGAACTCCACTTGTAGGGCACGCCGCCGGATGACTAATGGCAGCGCCGTTATGCTAATGCATTCAATGATCCCATTAATATCTTTAACTAGCGAGAAAAGCAAGAACAGCTGTTAAGTAGAATGGGAGACAGGGCTTTTTTTACCTTACCACTTTTTTTGTTCTTCGCCAATGAAGTCTGAAACATTTGTAGCAGTACAGCAAATCTGGATAATGGCATCACGGCGATCTTAAACAGACCCCACTGAATTAGTTTCTAGATTTCGGCTCTGTTTGGGGTATTTGAATCGATGATTAATCAGTTTCAAACACAAACTTAAAATTATAACAATTCACAAACTTGAAATTATAACGTTCTAATAATTAAAAATGTTTAAAGGCGATTCGAACTTTTGAGCCCCGTGTTTGCTAATGGCAGTTGGGGCACTTTAAATATGTCGCGACTGCAAAGTCCTCCAAATTCCCGTAATAAAACGATACCTCTGGGGGTACTGAATCAGGGATGAGTCGGTCTCTGATTTGGATCTAAATTCTGACTTGGGGATGGATGAATGAATGTATGATTGAGTTCGACCACCCCCTAAAAAGGGTTGTGTTGTGTGTGTTCGAGCAAAGTCGTACTTTCACCTTAACGGTGCTCGTTTATAACGAAAGGCGCACACCTCTGCCTTCATTCGAAAGAGCCCCGCTCATTCGTGCTTGGTATGACCAAGTGGCATTAGAACCACCACCACCATTTTTGAACCGAATTACCACAGCATGTTTTAGACTTGATTTCTCTATTTTTGTCTTTGTATTATGACTTATGGCACTTTACAAGGACACTAACACTTATCTGCCAGCGATTTAGGCCAAATGAGCGTCTCTTGATTTTTCAGGAGCGCTTAGAGTATGACTTAGTTACTTCATGGTTCACATTTGCTTACACAGCCCATTTCTAGACAAACCTATGCGTGTGAGGGCACATTCACACACATAGAATACAGAAGAAGAAGAACCATGCCTAGATCACGGGGAAGGCGAGCTACCCTTATGCAAGGACTCCGTCATGTATTTACATAAACATTCCAAGCTCAAAGTGTAGTTGATGGTCTTAGAAAAAACATATATTTCATAGTTTGTTTGATTAAAAAAAAGGGGGTAGCATAAAAAGAAAAAGCACAGAAAATATATTGCATGAATTAATTGGGCCAAAATATGCCAAAAAATCCCTAATACATCTGTAAAGTCAAAACAAGTATTAAATTTATTATTATTATTATTTGTCTTAATGCGATAATGAAATAACACATCATTAATATTATGGAATTTTTAAGCTATGCTATTACACTTTTAGCAAGGAAATTTGTGTGTTTATAATTTAATGCAATAATTTCATTTAATATAGCGATTTCCTTATTTTAATATAAAAATTTCATAATGTAAAATTACCATAATTAACTTTTAGCGCCAAGGGTAGGACTTAGATACTTCATACGTCACATTCGCTTACACTACTGCTTTTTACAAGGGGGGGGCACATTCATACAACTCACAGAAAGAAAATGGAAGAACAACTGTCATGTTCGAAACGGAACTCCAGATCACGAGGTAGACACACTAACCCTATACCAGGACGCCGGCCGGGTATTTTTATTTTCTCATACAGAGGAAGAATCGTAATCGTCAAGAAGTTCGAGCTCGAGATTTTGATATTGGGAATTACCTTAGGATCCTTAATTTTACAAGATTTACAATGAAGTATACACGAGAAAGTTCCCCAGGCTGATTAAAACCCGCTTTTAATTATATATCACCACTTTTGTGTACAAAAACTGCATTTTAATATCGCCGTAATGCTCGGAAATGTAAATTTAAACAATGAGAAAAAATTATCGTAAAAAGTTTACTGATTTACTAAAATTAAATTAAATCAATTTAAAGAATTTATTAAATTATAATTAAATCAATTTAAATGATTTACTAAAATTAAATTAAATTAATTCTCAAAATTTGCTAAATTTTTATTTAAAAAATCTTAAAAGAAAATAAAACTGCTATCACAGAAAAGCTTACTTTAGAATGTGGAAGTGGTCCAACTATGTTTTTTGTTCGATAATTCGTTCTGTATTTACTATGGAAAAAATTTTAACTTATTTTTGATAAAAAAATCATCTGAAAAACATTGGAATAAACTCTTTAGTATATACCTACAGCCCAAGAAATAAATATACCTTTGGTAATTCCAGTGGTATTCTCTGCGGAGCATTTGGAACAATTTTTAGATAATGAATATTGTACGATACAATTTATAGCTTAGATATATGTTGACCTATAATGCTGAAACATTACTGAAATGCAATGGCGTGGTACTTTTCAACTTACAGAACTTCTTAAATGTGTAAACATGAACATAACCAAAGAATATATACATAAATATTTGTAATCACATATATTTAAACAGTTTCGTAGTCGAAGAGAAAAGGCATTTTGATTTTTTTAATTTCCATTTTATTCCATCCTAGGAAGCATAACTTATATTCAAGAGACGTTGACAAAACTGGCGTCTGTTCACAAGTGATACAAGAGCAGAAGAGAGAAAAATATTTATATCCGCTTTTTATATTTTATGAGATTTTGATAGGGATTTCTTTACACGTGTCGTTTTGGGTAGGGAATTATAAGTATATTTTTAAAGAATATGTTTAGGTCGCGGATTTTTATATCTTCTCTTGGAGTTTACACACACATGTATATATATAGCTTTTTAAGGTACATACCATAAACAAACCCATGAGAAGTCAGCGTTTTTAAGCCGGAGAAGCATCTCTTATTTTCAGCAGCGCCATGTAGGGCTAAGAGTATACTCTAGCTATTCATGTGCCATAACCCTTTTTACGGGGTAGACTACATTCATACATGTAATTCACTCACCCTCAGGTCGTAACACACATATCCGGTTGCACGAACTATTTTTACAGGGGCGCTCTTTCACACACCTCACAGATAGAACGCAGGTTAGCGAAAATCCATTTCCAAACCAGGGACGCGCAAATTACGAGGTAGACACGCTACCTCTAGGCAACCTCCCCGGCTCTTTCAGGAGTGCGATTTATTCGTGATCTCTAATGAGAAGATATGTGTCAGAAGGTTAAAATTACGAATACAAACCGAGAGGAACGAGGGAAAATCAAAAGCCCTCTCAGACAAAAGAAGATCTCCACAGTCCCCATTTGTAAGACTATATAGGATTAAACGCAGAAATAAATTGTGTGGGAAATATTTTAACTTACCCTAGCTGCAACAGGAAAGTGAATAAGGTATAAGTCGATGTAATCCAGCTGCAGATCTTTCAGCGATTTCCGGAAAAAATATTCTACATCTTTTGGATCCAGGCCATTAGGCGGAAGCTGGAAAAGAAGAAAAAACATAACACATTAATCTTAAATTATGATGGACGATTTTTATAAATAAACAACAGATTGAAAACCTTTTTAAGGAGTAAAATATTTTTCTTATAAATTCCTAATTTACATACGTTGCTGTTGTTTTGATGGCACTTGTCACAGACAAGCCCGCTTACTAAGTCAGCGAATTTAAGCCGAATATTTTTCGTCTATCGGTTTTGAGTAGAACCATCAAGGGACAAGAGTACGATTTAGTTACTCAAGCATCACATTCGCTTACTGTTGAGTGATGGTGTTCACATTTGAACAAGATAGAAAAAATTGCGCACTGTTGGATTGCAGTCACATTTTAATATACACTAGCAGAGCCCACACGGCGTTGTCAGCGTTTGTACATAACATTCAAGAAGAAAGATTTGTTTTAAACTTGTCTAGCCTCCAACCGATATGACATGAGTATATTACACAACATCAAACAAACATAAAATGTAATAAGAAATTATCAAAATTAGATACAAAACAATATTTTATAGAATGGAGCTATTCAGCATTTAATGTGTTCCGGCCAAGGTTGGATTTCCTTCTTTTGGGCATAATGAATCGTTATTTAAAATCTGACGTAAACAAAGATATTTATCGCATATGTATACCACAGCTCTTGATATTTGCACATGTGCATTTTAAGGGTTTCGCGCACGTGCGGAATAATGAAAATCGCAATTGTAAAACTCCCTTTTTTACTTTCACGTGACTAACATACTAAAACCTTTTGCAATAAATGCTCTACAAAATGCATAAATATCTCCATTATCCATTATATCTTTTTCGAGTTTTTTTGGTTTAAATAAACAAACACTTTCAGGAAACTTAATTTTATACTATGAATAGATTTACAATTTTGATGTAAAAACTTTAATATATATAATTTTCAACCGTTCTTGTTCATTAGAATTTTGCAACTATTATATTCACAGATAAACGAGAATAATTTTAAAAAAAACGAGTTATTTTTTTCTGTCCTAGTGAACTCCAAAACTAAAGAAATTTATTAAAAATTTGAGTTGGGGGGGAGGGGGATTTTGAAGGATTGAACGGCTTTCTCTGAATTATTTTTGTAATCAAATAACATGCCCTACATTCCATGTAATTTAAATACTTAAACATTTTCCAAGAAAAAAATTACTTTTGTTTCATTTCTTACAACACATATAATTCTTTTATTATACTCCACCACTTAATTTATTATCTTTGGACTTAAGTCACTTGATGGAAAGTAACGAGTTCGTCAGTTCTTTTATTTTGCTAGGTAGTTTCAGTCAATTAAAAGAAATCCGAAAGAAATTAGATAGGTATTTCAAAGAAAACAGTAGATCAGATAACAGTTTCATAGTTATTGTATTTCGAAATTATCTGCGTTACGTTTTGAAAGAGTTACTAAACTTGAAGGAAAAAATATCCAGAAAAGAACTTGCAGTAGCTGAAAAAGTAAATTTGAGATTTTTAAGTGGTATTTGAATATTTCTTTTAAAATAATTTGCAAAAAATGACAACATTTATGTCAATTTCTAATTAACGGTATCTCTAATTAATTTGTTTATTTTAAAATTATGAATGAAATCAATGGAATCATAGCAGCCGTTTAAGGGGTGATGTGGAACATGTATACATATATATCCTCAATGATTTTTATTCATATTTGAACAGACTGGAGGGAATTGTCTCTTCAAAATGGTATCACATACTCTCTAATAAACTTATAAACTTATACGGCATAATGTGTTCCACACAATTCATCCAGAGACGTTCACAGTTGCTCCTTCATTAAGATTCACCGCTGTTTGACGTACTATAGTTCTTCTTTTGGAATGGACAACTCTGACAAGTCTCCTTTCGGATCGAGCATTTAGTAGCCTGTGACGATCACAAGCCTTATATTGAGATCCGATTTTCTGCTTGGTAATCCACTCTCTGTACACATTAATAAATATTGTTTCTCAGCTATAAAGTAACCGTTTTGCTATCACTGATTCCGATGCTTCGAGCACTTACAGTCCTCCTGCTTTCAAACTCAGCTAAGATAAGTTTTTTGCCCATATCTCCAAGAGTAACACAATGCAATTAATGGTTCACTTGCCTTGCATTCACTCTTCGTAGCTATATAGCAAGCAGTCTAACGGCAAACAGAGTGACTAAATAGCTCATTTTGCATAAAACTGTCAGGTGGTCGTAATAATTTGCCCACTCAGTGTACATGAAATATGGATTACTGGGAGGAAGCTACCAAATCCTCGAAGATCACGGCTGTTCACCATGATCTTACAGGTTGAAATGCTGCCCTTTGTAGCGCATAGAGACTCAGGTTGCCACATTTTGTTATTCGTTAAATTAATGAAAAAATACATAAATATACATTTTTTTTTTGTCTTTCTTTCTTTCAATTGCTGCCAAAACTCGACACAGATCTATAATTTTGACTCAAGGATGCCCAATAAATTTTATTTATTCAAGACGCTGCGTTTTTACCATATCGAATGCACGTACTCGTGAATATGTAGACAAGCAAATGGTTCTCAACGGACGATGGATTTGGTTCTAACTTTAATACATATCTGTAATTATAATAATAAATTTGTATATCGAATTTCATAGACATAGATCTTTACATTTTAGAATGATCGTATTTGCATGTGTGTAGGAAGATTGATTTCACATTGATGGATTTTGATTACCAGTTTTGAAGAAGTTTGAAAATTTGGTGTACAGACCACATATCAAATTTTATCCCTGTAGCTCAAATCATATTTGAGTTACCTTGTTAATAGATAGATAGACAACAATATCAAAAATATGTTTTTCGGAATCCTTTAAATCATGAAACGTTAAGATTATTGAAAGCTAGAAGTCGACGTTTTTTTTTTTTTTTTTTTTTTTTTTTTAATTACAGAACTTTCTTTTTGTATATTTCGTATACGAGAAATTAAAATAAATCAGCAAACAAATTCTTCCTGGCCAAAGACAACAGAATAACAGACTGTTTTGACACATACCAGCAGAATAATTTAAATTAATAATTAAATAAGTGCACAAAACTACTTCCAAACTGTGCACAAAACTGTAGTCATTAAATTTATGCATCATAAACTACTTTTCTTTTTTTCCAACGAAATAACCTTTCTCTATTAATGATCCAACTATTACCAGATTTTTGATTATCAGATTAGATCTAGTCCCAATTATTCCAAATAACTAGCTCTCCGTTCTTTCATAATGTCATAAGAAACCAGAAGCCCTCGTTAATGATTAAGGATTTAACGAGGTAGTATGATGTAATCGACCGGGTTACATCATATTTCATAATCTTTTCACATTATATCTGATAATCAGCGTCCAATTTCCATTCCTAATTAGAGAAATGATTGGACATTGGAGATACCTTGGTCGTGATGAACAAGTCTTCTCTGGTAATTTTATTCTCGTCTTCCAGGACTCGCTTCAGGGTACGGCCCAGGAAATGCTCGTTCGTGTAGGCGAAGGCAGTGTCGAAGTGCCGGTAGCCGGCTTCGATGGCCGCCGTCACCGCCGTGTCTAGCTCATTTTCGTTGCGGGTCTGGAAATTAAAAAAATTAATTACATAATGGAAACTGCTGAAGGGAATTAATATTTAATCATTCGTATTAAATACCGACACATGTGAAAGACAGCAATTTTATTAAATGTAAATAAAATACTTAATGATTTTGATCCGATTATCATAAATATATATCTTTATATTATATAAAAATATATAAATACATTTAAGCATTTCAGCCCTTTTCTAAAATTACAGAGTGGTTTTAATTAAAGTTCTACTTTAAAATGGTCATAAAAGGAAAACTGCTGGACCAAATGTTTTCTAACTTGGTAATAGTTTAAAGAAAGGCATGGGAGTTTTTTTTGCCAAAACAAATCTCATTATGAGGGTGGTGTGGAATGCGCTGCATGCAATATTGCGTAAACAAAATAAGACATGATATACCGATATGTGCATAGCATTCCTTCTTGATATCCTAAAAGTTACTATTGAGAATGCAGTAATGAAATTGGGTTCTCTGTGACCTGGTGGTAAGGTCTCGGTTAGTGAGCCGTTAGGTTTCAAGTTCGAAACCCGAATCCACCGAAGAGTCATCGTGTAAAAGGACCTGTTGAACGTTAAATCCATCAGCCGAACGTTCTCCAGCTGGTATGGCATGGTGTGGTGAAAGAGGGGGTTGCCAGCTCAGGTGTCGTCCTCGTCATCTGGCTGAGGCTTAAAACTACGAGGTGAGTTCTAAAGTAGCACTAGTGCTGTTTTACAACGAGAATTTAATATAACTAAACTAAACTAAACCAAACCAAACCGGGTAGTAATGCAATTTAACTTGTTTACAGAAAATGGTGAAAGCCACACTGAACAGGCTTTATTGTACATTTTAGAAACAATTAAACATATTTTAAATCAATGTTTTCATGTCTTAGTTTGTTTAAAATATTGCATGCAGTGTCATTTCACCCTTAGTGGTGATTTAATCAATTTGGGGGGGGGGCAGAAAAGAAAAACTCATGACGTTTTTTAAATTACACACAAGTTTGATCACATTTCTCCAATAGTTTTCCTTTTATTATCTTTTCAAGTGGAACTTTAATTATAACTACCCTGTACTTATTCATGCACACATTCATCACAACATTGGTAAAAAAACATTTCCTTTTTGTCGAAAGTTAACTTAAACAAATACATCGTATCTATTCACATAACACAACATTTATTTTACAATATTTTATCAAAATATTCATATTCGAAACGTATCGGCACAAATTTTTGATGAACAATCTCAGAAATTTTAAATGGTCGAGCTTTAAGAATTCTTTGAACACGAGCAGACAAGGTATACAATTATTAACAGGATGCCAAACATTGATTCTCTTTCTCTCAAGAATGATTACAAAAGTCTAAGCAATTTAAATTTGTCTCCAAGTTCAAGAGAAATGCTAACTCCTGAGCACGAAATTTCTCAGAACAGGAACTTAAACCTTCAAGTATGGAATAAACTGTCTTGCCAATAAATATCAAGTGAGGAAGTATTTAGATAGAACTGGATTCAGATAGAGAAATACCACATGAATATGGAAAGCGTAATAAAGGTCTTTCTTACTTTTCACAACATAACCGATTCAAGAATTTAAAAATGTCTTTAACGCTTTTGTATAAAAAAAATAATGAAAGAAAATTATCGTATTAACTAATTTTTGATAATTAAATTAATAATTAAAAATCATGATTATGAACTAACATTCCTCAGAATATTTTATTACATTCACAGTGATTCTAAAATCAATATTCAAAATTTTGATTTAACTTCCATCTCACTGTCGAATGATGTAAAATTTTAAAGCTAAATCAGAATGATAACCAAACAATTTGCTGAAAAAACGTTTCAACTAAAATCAGTCCAAATTTATCTTATAATGAATAATTTTTTAAAACTTTTTTACAAAGAAATCATTGCATTTGAAATAGCTGCATTTATTAATATTTTTTTAAAAAAGGTTTAGTTATTTTTTTTTGTGTGAAATTTTTGAAAAGTAAACAAAGAAATCAAATGGGATTCATTTACGACTTATTGTGAATTAAACAATGTTCTAGGGACAGAAATTACATTATAACGATTCTACAATAAAAATAAAAATATAACCTTTATTATCGATTTCTTTATTTACAATACACAAAAACGAAAATTTTTGATGGTATTTTAATGGCAGAACTATTCAATTCAAAAACGCATTCATATCTTTTCATATTTCCGGTTTAAATCTAATTCCAGTAGTGCTTTTAGTCTACGATTGTATATAGTTCTTTTCTAAATCTATACTTATAATAAAGCTCAATGTGTGTGTGTGCGTGTGTGTGTGTGTTGACGCTCTACAGGCCAGGCCGTTGGACCTACAGCTACCAAATTTAGTACATGTATACCTTGGAGGTCGGGAATGCGCACCTCGGAGCGTTTTTTTTGAATTTTTAATTAGAATTTGAATTAATTAAAATTTAAGCGAAATTTCGATGTTTTTCCGCTATAACTTTCGAAATTATTATCGGACAAACATGATTTTAACATCAATTTAAAGATAAAAAAATTAGCTTTCTAATGATATCAGTGTTTTAATGTATAACATAAGCCTCTATTTTTAGCGAATTTTTAAAGAAATATTTTAACCATGTTTTTTGAGCACGTGACTGGATAAAATAAAATAAAACAATGCCGGAAGTTCAAATAAAAAAACAATAACTATCATCGTAAATCAAATCTAAAGAAATACAACTTTCAGCACGTGACTGGATAAAATAACATAAATATAAAATGTGATATCTTCTATAAAAATAAATGCGAGGCAAAGGATTCTAAGAAATCGTTTGCAATATTTATATCATTAATTCCATAAATTATCTTTATTTACAGTAAACCTGATTGAATTTAGACAGGATTTGCATTGAAATGACGACTTAATGGCATATTTCTATAATCATTTGCAATATCTGTATCATTAATTCAATAATTTTTTCGCTTTCTTTAAAAAACATATTTAACGTTTTGGCAATATCATCGAAAAAAACATTTTTAATATTTTGGAAGCATAATTGATAAATTATTAGAGCATTAAACTCAAAAAGTTTTTCCGAATAATATTACCGACTCTTTAACTACTAATATCTAAATCTTTTAACTTAAACTATTTCTTAAATTTCGGCTAAAAAATATATGATTTAATGGGAAATTTTAGAACGCATTACTCATGGCGAACCAGCTGGTCGCCAAAGGCGGCTAGTATATTTATAAAAATACATATAAAGGAGTTTCCAAACATTGTTGCTCTTTGTAAGAGTCATATTAAGCTTATAAATTAAAATAAAAATATGTATCCAAATAGCTACACGATGCCCTTTTGGATTAAACAATATATAAGATCTTAGATAGAGCTATTGTAAATTTCATATTTTCAAAAAGCAAGTGAATCATTCAAAAATCTTATAATATTACATTAAAAAAGGTAAATTCTGAATGCACTGATGTTAAAGACGTTTATCAGCGACATTAAAAAATTGAACGATTCAAAGAAGAAATACAGGTAATTATATACTTGTAGAATTTAAATCAAATCTATATAATATATTGCATAAAAACGTAGCAGGTTGCGATTGATCTTTTGATTCTGGAGAAGAGATTACCAAAAAGTTTTCATTTTATATTTCAATCAATCATTTTAAATTAAACTGTAGAATTTAATAAAGTATAAAAAATGATCGATGGCAATAAATATCCAAAACTAAAATCTTTAATAAAATGCTGTTTAACCAAGCAAACGATTTAAAAAAAAGTTTTCCATGAAAAAAATTTACATACAATGAGCTAAGCAACTAAAAACTAAAGCTGATAAAAAAATTTACATATAATGAGCTAAGCAACTAAAAACTAAAGCTGATAAAAAAATATTTTTTTTCATTCAATTTCTACTATTAGTTCACTTTCTCACTATATATATATATATACTCTTTTTCTTCATCCAATCAAGTTCAAACACATTTGTTTAAAATAGTAGTGGATGATACTTGATGTTAATACAGATTTTTTGGCAAATATTAATTCATTAAATAAATAAATTAATTTTTAATACTCTAAACAGAGTTTTAGCAATTTGTAATGAAAACTGAAACTGACAGGCTCAATCGGTAAAAGGCAAGAATTTCAGTATTTTCCACGTGAAGGTGAAGAATTCGAATTCATTTTTTGAGAAAATCAATAATTTTTTTATACCTAATAAATTTTTTTCAATTATTCAATAAAATGTCACTAAAATATAAAAAAAAAATTGTTGACTTAAGGAGGAATTGAATTTTTAAAAAATTTATGCTACTTGTTTAAGTTACGGAAACAATAAGGTTTAAAAAACATACGATGTGTTAAGTAATTTTTTGATTTCTAAAACAGTTTTAAAAACGAATAGAAAGTAATAAAAAAATCATAAAAGAAACTATGGTAAAATAAAGAGTTTATTTTGGAATTTGCGAATGAAATATGAATATGATCGTTTCAAAACAATATCCTCAAATCAATCATCGACTTAAATATTGTATTGTTTTCAGCCGCTTACAAAATAAAATTTATCACTTTAGAACTTTTTAAAAAGCAGAGGATAGATCAAATTCATAATATTCTGAAATTCGATGGTATTCAAAGGATTTTGTACTATATCCCATATTTATTCATAGGCTAATGTCTCCGAGACTAAAATTGGAATATTTGTTTTACTTTATCTAATACAAACGCGAATACATTTAATAATAATTTATTATTAAATGTTTCGAGTGTATAGATGAAATAATTTGTTTTAAATTCTATATCAATTCAATTTAATCCTGAATTCATTAGAAATAAAAATATATATAATAATAGCTTGAAATGTAATAGCTTTTTTAATAAAAGTAATTATCACATTTTCTTCTTTTGTGAATGTATTAGTAACAGGTTGACTGCCAGTTCTTTCATTGCTCATACTTTTAAAAAAACCGAATATTTCCAACTTTTGCAAATAATAGGAAATGGGGGGTATCACTTTGATTGTAAAATCGATGGAGAAATACTGCAGAATTTTGGTTTTGATTTTCTGCTACAATGGCACTGCTTGATAATGATTTATTGCTTTGACTTAAGCTAGGTATTCCTCAACTTGCTAAATTACATACAATACTTCGAATAACCCGTTTTGTATCTGTCTGGCAGTTTATGATATAATCAAAATTCAAAAGTGAAAAGTTTATTTTACTTCTGATATTAGGCTCATAAATATTTATTTTAAAACTAAAATTGCATCTTCTTTACAAGGAATTGATTTTGTAAGAATAAAAATGCATAACAATTTTTTTAATATAAATTTTAAATAATAGAAGGAAAAATATTTCCTTGTTTATTATTTTTTATTGCTTTATAATATATGTTACCTTTATATATTTTAGAATTAGATGTAAAGGTAACTAAGGCGTAAAATATTTAGGTAAATAATTACAATAATTATTTACCTAATTATTTCACAATATAACAGTAACATACAAGGAACAAATCGTTATTAAATGATCGTAACAGCATAAAGCATTAAAAGAAAACTCGATTATTATCCTCCTTGACAAAACTACTCGCTTAGCTTCACCTCAACTGACCAATCTAATTCTCGTCTGTGAGCTTTTTAGGGCTCCCGTAACAAAGAATCAAATGCTCTAGAAGGATATTGTATTTTTCTCCCAATCTATACATTGTCACAACTCCAGCAATTTCAGAAACTTTCATTTCTTTCAAAAAAATAACAATAATAATAATCGCCAAATGATCGCCAAAGCTGAAGATCGTTATTCCGGTATCTATTCAGTATCCATTAAACCTACTATAAAAGTTTCTTCTAAACATGAAATTAACTATGAAAGGAAGCAATATGAAGAATTCAAGAATATATTTAATTTTATAGTATAATGAAGTGGAACAAATATGGACTTAAGACTTTTACCATTGAACAATTTAGTCAAATTTGATACAGAGGTGTTGTCTGGTTTCAAAATTACGTACCAATTTGATTTAACTACGTTGCTACGATTTTGAATTATCGTATTCATATATACATAAATAGACAGATAGACAATCAACTAATTTTTTTTAAAAATTGTCCAAAAAATGCGGATTTTCATTTCGGATGAAGGGGGAAATGTCAAACATTGTGTTTCTGAATGATCATGTTCACATGTATAGACTAGCGGACAGGCATATTTCTTTTCGGCAGATTTCACTCAAAATGTGGCACATATCTACAACTTATGCGTAAAGACAAGATGCCAAATTTCATTCATCTGTCTCTCTCGTTTTCCAATTTTTGCATTTGCAGATAGAATGATCGCTACAGGAAGTAATTCCAAAAGCGTTTATTCCAGATTTCAGGAAGGACATAAACGTAAAGATACTGTAAGGAATTGTACCTACATGTAATCTTGACATCGAGTTTTTTAACGATCAGCACACTTTCTCCTTGAATACATCGTAAACAAGAAAATAAAATTCACAATAATGAATGATTTTTCATGTTCCCAGCGTTCTAAGACCTCAAAATCCAGCCATAATGAGCCTTCGAATTCGAAATAAGTCCTTTCGACCTTCTATAAATATTCCATGACAAAGCATTAAGCCGGCTATTTAGTGGGGAGAAACTCAACCTGGATAATGTTTACCCGCCACTGGCGGACGGCGATAATTTAGTGGAAAGACGATAATAAAAGATAAGTCACGACGTATGTTGATGGTCCTCACAGAAATTCTGCTGACGACAGACCATTATGCGCGATGGCTATTCAAGCACACTCCTTAATGGCCCTGTTTATCTCCGGAAGTTGTGTCAACCACTTTACCTTTGTTTTTAACGAGAAACAATGCCTGATGGCTGGTTGTTCGACATGGTATCCTCGCACTCTAAATTTGAAGAATGAACCTGTTTTATGAGAAAGCAATTTCCGTAAAGGATTCGCTCATTCTGTGGAAACTCAATGATTCGCTCGGTGAAATAAGAGTTATTCTTTAATTGTATGGAACTGTTATCAGCTTTGGCATGTTCGATATAGTAAGATAGGGCTATGAAAACTATAGAAAAATACAAAATAATTCGGGAAAAAAGTAATATTGAAACTATCATTGAAACATTAAAAAATCCATAATAATCCTGCTAATAAAAAATTAAAAAATGTACCTTTCAATAAAAATAGATACACACAAGTAATTGAAGCTTACTTCATTTTTTAGCTAAAGCTTAAACTGTTTCCTGGTGAAATATGAATGATTCAGTAACCATTCAGACTCATGGTTTCTTCTTTTGGACTTAGATAGGCAACAAGCGGGATTAACTACATTTTTCCATTTAGAACATTAAATAATTAGCTGGAGGGGTCTTCTCGAAACTTTCCTGTTTACTGTAATAAATATATTTGTATATTATTAAGTGCAAACTGAAAGGACCGATCAGTATACAATTGTTGGAAATTAATCGCTGAAATGCGATTAGTATGCAAGTACTGGAACATTAAATGCATATTTCAGCCGTTTTTTTTCAGTCAACTGAAACTAAAATTGGTCACAGAAGTAAAATTATAGTTACAAAAATCAAATACTAAATTTCCAATGTTTAAGTCATTGCGCGTTTGCATGACATAATACAGACATATAGATGGTCGTCCTCTTGACGGATCTGGTTCACAGTTTGATAAGAATTACACTTGAGATGTTGTCTGACAATTTTATTCACCACGTGGCATATGATGGATTATGTTGCTATATTTTTTTTCTAAAATTAACCAGAGAATTCAGTTTTATACTTTGACATAATAAAAATTAATGTTAATATGTGCTGTTAATGAATTATTCAAACATTTTTTGTTTTTGCAATTTTGTTAAAAGCTGTTAAGTTTTGTTAAAGTTTGTTTTATCTTTATATTGTAGCTCTGATCGAGAAATGATAATTTTTCTAGACAATATTATTTAAGCAAAAGTTACGTTATTGCAAATATAACAATAACTAAGTGGGTATAATAAAATAACCAGGAACCTGAAATATTATACTCTGCAAAGTGTAAAATAATATCCTACTCTTCTCTTTTATATTTCATAGAAATCATATTTTTTAAGAAAATTATTTATTTGGCATCTAGACTAAAAACATTTTTAAAATCAATTACCCATATATAGTCAATCATAGAATATGATCTAATAGATGCTAATTCGAAAATTCCATTGTGAATGGTAACGTGTTTATACAAAATCTCAGAAAATGAGGTTGTGTTAATGTTAAATGAGTCGTTTTGAGTCAAATAAATATGATACAAGTCTATAATCGTTGCAAATATAATAAGGAATATTCTTTACACAGTTTCGAACGATTATACTCATTCGAATTTGAAAATATTTTTCGTCTTCTTTTTGACCATGAAATTTAAAATGAAGTTGCAGTTTGAAATTTCAAAGACGAACTTTTTGTTATGTGCAATATTTTCTTTACGATATACTTTATAAATGAAAATATAAAAATGCATTAAGAAAGAACTGCTACACAGTATCTCTCCACATATAGAGTGAGAAAAACTTATTTTAATGTATAAATTTATCATTAAATTAGCTTACTACGTCCATAATTAATTTATAAATCAATTTTCATCATCTTATATATCAAATACCAAGTGAAAAAAAATATTCGAAGTGAAGAAAAAATATCACCGAGAATTTACAATGTTTTTGACAGATCGCCATGAACGTAAAACGCAAGTAGAAAAGTTTATAATTTATCGTCTTCAGAAAACCGTTGTCTCACTCATAAGTTTATTTCCATAGGAATAAACGAACACGATCCTGATTGATCAATCGCAGTTCGCATTGATTTAGTGCCAAGTTCGCTGAAACTCAACAATCAATGCTCATCAATTTCCAATCTTTCAATGTCAAGAATTGGGCAAAGCAAGAGTTTGGACAAAAACAAATGTCTCTTTCCATATCACTCGCAGATTCCTTTTAACAAGCTTTAAGAGACAGAAAACTGATTTCTGATCAATACATTTGTAGCTAAAGCTGAGAAAAAACATTCCAACTTCACTCGGTCAGCAGTATTGACCACCGACACGAGTTACAAGAACGTTGTATTTAATATCATATCATGTTTCCATGGTGACATTGACCTTTACGCAGTTGTTTCCTAAACAAAGATAGTCTAGACAGTTCCGACGTGGATGTTCTGGGGAACAGTAACACATATCGTACTTCCTCATACTTGTAGGCTTGTAGTATCTACACGTTTCTGAGTCTACAATATGAAAAAGATTTTATACTTAAATTACTTTTTGTTTCATTCATATATAAATTACAGATACTCAGAATTTTTTTCCCTATTGAATGCCTAAAAGGAATATGACATTTCATGTTTTATTTTGTCTCATAGTTTTTTATATAATGGTATTATTTCCTTATAGAATACTTAAAGAGATACGCCACTTTTTCCGTATTTTACTTTTCCTTGTGTTTCTTTAATTACTATAACTCTTTATTTATGCCTAGATTAGTTATAACGCTTTTCTTATACAGGGTGGTTATAATTAAAGTTCTACTTGGAAATGTTTATTTGAAAAAAGCTACTGAACTAAATGTGATCAAACTTAATAATAGTTTCAAGAAAGTCATGTTAACTAATCCCTCCCCCCTAAAAAGACAAAAGCTCAAAACTCACCACCAGGGAAAAAATGCCGCTGTATACAATATTATTAAACAAAATACGACATGAAGACATCAGTTTAAAATGTGTTTAAAAATTTCTAAAACAAAAATGTTTGTAGGATTATCTCAAAAACCAATGTTTATGGTAATAATCTAAGCAATTTGGGGGAACCGAAAGATTTGATACCCCGACATGTGTGTAACATTCCTCCCGATTTTATAAAAACTACTGTTAAGAATGCAGTAATGTAATTTAACTTGTTTGTAGAGAATGCACATGCTATTATTATGTTTAGCTACTATGCTAGTATTATGTTTTAGAAAAGATTAAACGTATTTTTAACCGACCTTTCATGCCGTATTTTGTTTAACAATGTGGAGTCATTTTTCACCTAGTGGAGAGTTTTTGAACTTTTTCTTGTAGAAAAGAAATTCCACTGGCCTCCTTTAAACTATCACCAAGTTTGATAACATTTGGTCTAGTAGTTTCCCTTTTATAACCATTTCAAAGTGTAACCACCTTGTATTTCGCTTTTTCCTCGTTGCTTTATAGATACTAGCATTTTTTGCTTACAAAATATTTAGAAGAGGCCTTTTTATTTTCTTGTACAGAAAAAGTAAAGAAATCGTTAAGAATTCCGAGTTCCAGATTTTGATGAATTTCCATATTTTAGTCTTCTCTGAGTTTGAAAAATACATTTTAAAAAAAATGTTTGTCCTTCTGTAACAATAATATCACAAAACTGCTTCGAGCTAGATGGATACCAAATTAGTTGCTTTGTATCAAATTTTGTATAAAATCCATTTAAAGGAAGTCTGTTTATTAGGCTGTTCGCATATAAGTTAATAGGATATCGACAAAACAGAGATAGCCAGATAGATGAATGGTAGAAACTGCAGGTAGAAACATGTAAACGCAATAGTTCGAAAACACAGTGGCTTAAATATATCAATTTTTGTATAGAATTTTGTGATTGTTAAGTACAGTTTTATGTTAGATTTTCATTTCAAATGGTTAGAAATAATGTCTGAACCCAAATTCTATTTCCGGATGCTATTAATGATATGCTACGAATTAACTGCCAAAATATTCGCCAAGGATCAGACGGTAGATTCAGTAAAAATATTGAATTCACTCCAAAGTTTAACATTTCGTAACTATTGAACGTCATTGCAATGCAAGGCGTTCACTGTAAGCACATCTTCATTAGAGAGGAAGCGAGAAAAGTTTGGGGAGACCCTTCTTGTAGGTTTAATATTTTACTTATTCCTATAGTTTCTTGAATATTAGAATTATTTTCTTTAAAAAATCTAAAATAGGTAAGACGTTTTTGTTATGAATTTGCTTCCTACCATAGACATAAGACCACGGTCTTTGAAAAGTATAATATTTTTAAAAATATATTACTTTTGCACAAATTTTCCTGTATCACTTGAGATACATTTGAGTTGCTAAAGATTCATTCAAATCATCTTTATATATGTAAACCGAATTCAAAATACAGCTACAAAATGACTTTTACCAAAGCCTATCATAACTATTTTATTTCTCCATGTTTCTTCTGAAAAGTTTTGACGTACGTTTCATTTCTTATCTTTCCAAATGTGACTTTCCATATAAAATCATTTCTTCCCTTTCTTTTCCAGAAAACAAGAATTATTTAATATTCTACATAATGCTTTAAGAATTATGTAAAATATCTTGGAAACGTGTTTGAACTATTGAATTACAACAACCGTTTGCTTTTCTACTGAATATCCTTAACAATCAGTGAATTTTAATTTTACTAATAATACAATGTAATAGAAAACAAATTCTAGGCCATGTAAGGCTTAGATGTAAGATCTATGCTTCAGGGTCAGAAGTAAACAGACTCGAAATCGATTCCAACAAAGATTCCATGAAGACGGCAATACTAGAGAAAATAAATTCTAAGCAATATAAGGTTTAGATGGAAGATATATGCTTCAGAATCAGAAGTAAACAGACTCGAAACCGATTCCAATAAAGATTCCTATGAAGACAGTAATATAAAAGAAAACAGATTCTAGGCCATGATAGCTTAGATGTAAGATCTATGCATCAGAGTCAGAAGTAAACAGACTCGAAACCGATTCAATAAATATTCCCATGAAGACGGCAATGCAAAAGAAAAAAATCTTAGGCCATGATAGCTTAGATGTAAGATCGATGCTTCAGGATCAGAAGTAAACAGACTCGAAATCTATTCCAGTAAAGATTTCCATGAACGCGAACATAGTATAAGTTAAATCTGATGTCGCGAGAAGAGCAATCATTCCAAAGAGACAACAAACACTCATTTAGTTCAAAGCACAAGAACAGCGAAAATGTAGCCAATTACCGTTTTGATAGAATGTGTTGTTTATATGGTGATACAGCATTTCCTGAAGTTCGTGATGCAGATAATACCGCATTTCAGAAGGAAATCTAGTAAGTTAATAGTCGTAGATAGTCAAAATAATGAAAGAATTCACATTGGAGTGATAATTTGTCTAGATCAAAGATTTATCCTTTATAACCCAATTTTATATTGTTAAAAATCTATGTTCGAATTTTAAAGCTATAACCCATAAGTATTAAGTTTAAATCATGCTATTTCGATTTTATCAATATTCTAGTCTTTATTGTGGGAAGGTCGAATGATAGGTATTCGCAGAAAATAATATTAATAAGAAGCTGGGTCATGTGATTGCAATATGTTGCAATTAAGGTGGATTTAGGTATTTTGCGGCACTAGGCAATACATAAAATGAGACCCCACGTTAAATAAATTGACAAATTTAGTTTCTCATTCCAACACTTCTTTAAATATTAATGATTTATTTAGGTTGGCATTTTTATATTAAATTAGCAAATACGAAATTCTTTTTATTTTCTATTATAATTCAAGATTGCCCATTATACGAGTTTATATATAACATTATTGAAGCAAACATTTGGTATTTATGAATATTTTACTTAGCGTCCTGGCATAGAGATAGCTCGTATTCCCTGTGACCTGCACGTTCCAGTTCGTAAACGGTCGTCCTTTCTTCTTTTATCTATGAAGCGTGAGAATGTGCCCACTATGAAAAAGGTTTGTGCGAGCGAATCTGATGCAGAAAGCTGCCAAGTCGTACTGAAAAAACAAGCGATGTTCACTCGGCTTAAATCACTGACAGGTAACTGTCAGCCGGCTTGTAAAGTGCCATAAGTAACATCAATATAAATACTCTAATAATTAAGTAAATATAAACAGATATATACGAATTTGATCAGTTATATGTGATAAAATATTATTATTATTGCAATATTTCAATGTGTACATTTTACAAACTTATTTATTCGGTGATTAGGAAAATGATGTCTTTTTTAAGCCTTCTTAATTTCTTTCAGTCTTGCGACCAGAGGCAAGCTGCTTAGTACGAAATAAGCCATTGAGTTTCAACAATTTGATACCTAAGATTTAAAGGGCAGTCAGCTGGCGCTGACCAGAATATTACGTAAGAACATCTAATGACCAGTGTTTACAAAGATATACGACAAAATTTTTGAAAATAACGATGAACAACGATTTAGTATTTATAGCTGCACCGTCATTCATTTGCTTTTGCTGCTATCCATTACTTAATTCACTCATTGGGGGAAAAAACTGGTTAATCTTGCATCAAATTTCAACCCATTTAGAATTTAATAAATAAATAAATCGCGCTTATGATTTATTTTAGATCAGTTTTTATTTTAATAATCTTATAAAAATTCATTTTCTGTTTATTTCTTTATTATGATTCTAGATTTCCAATACTCACTTAAGTATGATTATTATTTTCTGTCATACCAAGTAAAAAGAAGGTACTCTAAGCATCAAAAAATTGGGGCTGGAGATGTTGTCGAATCTCCGCATTTTAGAAATTACTGAATTCAATGCATATTCTGGGGAATTTATCTACCTGCCTGCAACAAAGATAAGTCAGAAACGCTTTTGAGTTAGAGAGTTGAAATTTGGTATACGAGTTTTACACAAAATTCGTAGGTTTCTATCGAATTATGAACTATTATTTCTATCAAATTATTGACCTTACATTCGGCTGTTCGAATGTAAGGTCAAATTTTGTGCTATTTCCAACAAGGGATTGATCGTCTGTCGGTCTGTAGTTTCAGATATGAATAAACGTGATAATTCAAAAAAACATTAGCTTAAATACATTAAACTTGCTATTGAATTTTATGACTACAGATGTAGTCTTTTGTCAATCGATTGGAAAAAACACATCTAAAACACAAATTCGATATTTGGATATTATTAACATATCAGGGGTTAATCGCCAAAATACTCGCCAAAGATCACAAGATAAATCCAATAAAATTACTAAATTCACGCCAAAATTTAATTATTGTACTCAAATTATACATATGATAACACTTTTACTAAAGAGTTTTTCCCAGTTGTTGAAAACATGCCGGTATTTATAAATACTGTAAAAAATAAATGAACGTACTGAAAATATTAGAATCGAATCTTTTATATTTGACAAAATATCAAAAATATCTTAAATTTTATAATTTATAGAATTTGCTTTTTCCATAAGTTTATTTTATAGACAAAAAGGAAAATAACATTTTTAACCACCCAATCTATGTTCCTCTTACATTCTATCGGTCTTAGACAACTGTCTAGAATATTTAATCGAATACCTGGCAATGAACTGTTTTAACATTCATGGCCTGCACATATATGCTTTTTTAGTTTACTCTTTTTAACCTAAAATAAAAACCAAATTTTGCCTCTTTCCTTATCAGTCCTTACATCCTTTGGATCCCTTGCGCCAAAGAGCCCAACCTAACTAACCCTTTGGATAGGCCATCTTAGGGTGGACTAATAAATTAATAAATATTAATTTCAAACAAGAAAATGCTTTATTTCCATTGAATGTACCTAATTCGTTAGTATTTCTAAAAATAAAACAGTTATACATATTCATTCCCATTCAAACCATCATCTTGTCAATAGATGATAAAAAAATTCTTTTCTTATCAGTCGCTAAATGTTTTTACTTTTTGTATTGTTTTCGAACTGCATTCCGCCGGTTCTAACTGTACGTGCGAGTTATCATGCGTAACGAAGTGATCTGATGAAAAGAGAAATGCATATTGATTACAGAAAAGAATGCATTGTGTATTAGCATGTTTTATTGTTCGAAATTCCTTTAGTTTTGTTAATTTTCAAAGAAACATTCAGACACAGTTACGACGAATATGTTAATATAGAAACAATATAATATAATTGTTAATTCAAAATGTTATTTCTTCACTCAACACATCGACGGACCATATTAATACTCCTCATAACACATTCATTGGGTTAAGGATCTCTAAAATAATACTCCTCAAACAAAATCCCACCAATTTAAAAAACAACCATCTTTTATTAAAACACAATTATAAATTGATAGAACAACACAGTAATAAATATATATACAGCTCGCGACACGTAATTGCATTGAGTCACGAGATGGAGCGAGATGGAGAAATGCGCGTGAACAATAATCTATACTTATAATAAAGCTCAATGTGTGTGTGTGTGTGCGTGTGTGTGTGTTGGCGCTCTACAGGCCAGACCGTTGGACCTACAGCTACCAAATTTGGTACATGTATACCTTGGAGGTCCGGAATGTGCACCTCGGAGCCCTTTTTTCGAATTTTTAACTAGAATTTGAATTAATTAAAATTTAAGCGAAATTTCGACGTTTTTCCGCTATAACTTCCGAAAATATGATCGCATAAACATGATTTTTACATCAATTTAAAGATTGAAAAATTAGCCTTCTAATGATATAAGTGTTTTAATGTAAAACTCAAGCTTCTATTTTTAAAGAATTTTTAAAGAAATATTTTAACCATGTTTTTTTAGCACGTGACTGGATAAAATAAAAGAATGCCGGAAGTTCAAATAAAAAAAATTATCATCGCAAAATAAATCAACAGAAATGCAACTTTCAGCACGTGACTGGATAAAATAAAAGAAATATAAAATATGATATTTTCTTTGAAAAATAAATGCAAAGCAAAGGTTTCTACAATCGTTTGCAATATGTATACCATTAACTCAATAAATCTTCTTCATTTACGGTAAACTTGATTGAATTTTGACAGGATATGCATTGAAATCCCGACTTAATGGCATATTTATGTTATCGTTTGCAATATCTGTATCATTAATTTAATACTTTTTTCCCTTTCTCGCTTTCTTTAAAAAAACATATTTAATATTTTGGCAACATCATCGAATTTTTTTTTAATATTTTGGAAGCCTAACCGATGGTTAAAACTGACGGATTTATAAAATTAAAGAATATTACTAGGAAAAGGTGTACTTTTAGAACTTTCCGTCCGTCATCTTAAAGAAAATACTAATTTCAGGTCAATCAATGCCCGGAATTACTTCAAGGCTAATGAATATGTGATTTAATTGAAAATTTTAGAACGCTTTACTCATGGCGAACCAGCTGGTCGCCAAAGGCGGCTAGTATAAAATAAAATAATATAATATAAAAATAATAATAGAAAAGAACAGACGATAAAATATTTATGAATGAAATATGAGAAAGAAAATAGAAAAGGAAAAAAATTAATTCGAATGAAAAATTACGAAATTTATTGGGAATATTTTTAATTAATAGTCAGTGAAAATTTTAACTTTTTACAGCATTTTCAAAGCATACATTTTGAGCACAAATCCTTTTTTCATTACTTTAAATTTAAAAAATTAAAATAAAAGTTTCAGTGAGGATTTCATTTTAATATATTTTTTATAATATGAAGACAATCTTAATTTTATTAATTACTTTTAAGTTTTACAAATTTTTCAACACAGTGTACAAAGTAATAACAAAAAGTACCAAAAAAAATTTTTTTTCACAGATAGAAACTATTCCAAAATAATTCTTTATTATTCCAGTCCATTTTTTCAAAAGCTATATTTTTATGGTCATTCAGAGAAAATTAATTCAGCTGAAAGTAAGACAATATACATTGACAAGGATTCTACAATCTTGGCTAAATCGTCAGCAGTTGATAAAACTACATTAAATTTAACGAAAATAGTCAAAATAATATACAGAGAGAGACAACAGTTTCATGCAATTCATTATTAAATATTTCTTAAAACCATTTTCAATAAAGCATTGTTTTACTGAGCAAAATTCTGGTTATTTTAAAAGCGTATTTATTAAAAACATATTTTATGAAAGCCTCAGCATTAAATGATGCATAAATTCAAAAATGGTCAAAGCGCTGAAGCCATATTTTTTATTAAATGTGACTCTATTTCCTTGAAGAGAAAAATAAACAAATAAAATATATTGAACCAAAAATAATATTTTTCTGCTATTGTTATCAAGATACATAAATTAAAAAAATGGTTTATACATTTTTATTTTTTATTGACAATAACTGTCTCTGTAAATCTTTAACAGCATTCCTGTATCGATATTTTGGGCATGAATATGTAATGCAACTTATTAATAGCAAAAGAATAATTTAAGTACAATTTTTTATCTAGGTCAACCTAGGACTTCCATAAATCATTGTGGAAAGTTATCTGGCGCGCATGCGCTGCGCCAAGTACAAAAAGAAGAACAACCAAAAATATAAAACCATATCTTACCAAAAACATTCCCAGTCCGACAATAGGCATAGTGTAGCCACTGGACAGCAATACGGTACGATTTGTGTTCGTGGGTTCCATAACGGAGCGATTTATTGTCGATTGATTCCCGACCGACCAAATGAATTCTGAAGTCGCGGAAGATTTTTCGTTTGCCGCCTGATCGTAAAGAATTGACTAGTCGCTAGGCGGCGTTTGTATCTTTTGTACACAAAACAAGTTTCTTCGGATTCATTTCACCCTCGCCGACTAGCAAAGACCTTGAATTGAAAGTTTTTTTTACATATTGAAAGGTGAAGGGCGCGTCTCCTCATCTCGCAGCTTGCAGATTAATATTTTTAGAAGAACGTATTGAACGCTGAGTTGAGCTGTCGTTGTCTATTGCCGGCATTGCTGTTTCTCACAAATTATGTCAGAGCTGTTACAAAATTCAGCCTTTTGTTGTTGATGTTATATAATGCTGAAAATTTTTAATGAAAAATAATCTAAATTATTAACCACCAAAAGTAAACTGAAAAGAAATTTTAAGGATTTAAATAATTTTTTGAGGGGATTCAAGTTAATTTATGTAGAGCACAATTAATATCTTTTTGAATGAAACTCACATTTAATGCCGGAAAAAAATGCTGATTCAAGCACAAGTTTCAAAATAAACGAATAAGAAAACTGGATGATTTAAATAATCTCCTGTGGAGTTCAAATTAATTTATACAGAACGCAATTATTTTGTTTTTTTCAATGAAGTAAATTTCAGTAGAACGCAATTAATATCTTTTTAATAAAACTAATATTTTATTCAGAAAAACAAAATGCTGCATCAAGCACAAGTTTCAAAATATTCATGCCTATTCTATTATTTTATTATGCAATTTATAAAATAATTTTATAATGATAATTTTATTTACATGAAAAAATAAATCGATGATTTTAAAATAGAATCAAGGTTTTACAAAGAAAAATTTTCTGTTGTTGTTGCTACTTTATGACAAGTTTCAGAATCTAAATTTTAAAATAACAGGAATATTGTATGAATTACTAAGTAAAATGAACTTTTGGCAATTTCTCCCCAGAATTTGAAAAATGAAATTGAATTCTTAATAATAATTTAGCAATATTTGTATTTCTATCTAGATGAGTGATGTATGTTTTTTAACAAATTTAGAAACAAAAGTTTTAAAAAACTAAATCATTTTTAGGCGATAGTTTATTCACTTCTTAAATTTCTTAAGAAGGGAATGGTTTATTGTTTCAATAACTAATTAATATTTTGAAAGCTGCTTACAAAAAGTACTATGATTGTTCTAGAACGTGTATTGCATATCTGTAATTTCTCGTGATTAAATATTTAATGATATTATGAATTCAAATTACAAAAGCAACATATTTGTTTATAACCATGAGATCTATAATTATTGTAACGATAATTCAAATGCTTAAGCACACATTTATCGTTTATAAATTATTTTTACCATATTTTTTTCAATTTTTAAAATGTATATTTTGATAACTCCATTTTTTTGTGTGTGCGTGAAATTCTGAAAATATTATCGTTGGATAGAATAAAAATAATTTTTCAGATATCAACAGAGAT
Organism: Argiope trifasciata; assembly: GCA_026543055.1. Taxonomy (NCBI): domain Eukaryota; kingdom Metazoa; phylum Arthropoda; class Arachnida; order Araneae; family Araneidae; genus Argiope; species Argiope trifasciata. Next base: position 558,122 of record JAPMOQ010038724.1, read on the forward strand.
TTTATTATTTGTATTTGTATTATCATCTTTAAGAAAACAACTCTACTGAAATTCTCTGGGATTAACACTACATTAAACTTAAAAAAAAGGTGAAAAAACAAATAGAAGTTCTTTAACCTAAAAAAATCGTTTGCAATTGCTGTTTCTGTAAATTCAATGAAACACAAAGTTAATAGTAAGAAGAACGATGAAACGGAATTTTTCGAAATGAACAATGATGGTTTTTGGCAGCAAAAATTGCATGATGTTTCTAATATTATGTTAGATGCAAATCACTAGGTTATTTTGAGTGATGCGGGAACGAAACTTTTTGAGGGCAAAACTTTTTCATACATGCAATTGTTTTCTTCGAATTTTACTTGTGTTTGAATATGGCAAAGAATCTTTTCAATTCGTTTAGTCCATTATTTGATTTAAAATAAAAAACGATTAAACGCTTTGCTTTTTTTGTATTCTACATGAAAAGAAATAACTGTTTAAATTATTGGAAACAATACATATTCAATATGCGCTTAAGCTTTTCTCTGTGTATTATCGCATTTATTCATTACAGCAAATTCCTATTTTGGCATTCCAAAGAGCAATCTTATTTTATTCAAAAAAGGAAAATTTCCTTTGCATAAATAAACTCGTGTCTCGTCTTGAATATTTGCAATTGTTCACAAAAACTTGATTTAATTTTTTTTTCCTTTATCATTCTAATTCAAAAAGCGGGAAAAAGGCAATAGTAGAAATCATGCAGTTGCAAAACAATTTAAATTAAACAAATGAGTTTAAATTATCTAAGAAAATATTTGCTAAGCACTTCTTGTGTATAGCCAATCACTCCGCCACTATTGAACGAGACGGTATCGCCAGGATTCATTTGCTAAGCACTAGAATGAAGCACTAGAGCTTAGCTTTTTTAAAAAATTCAGAATGGGTTCAAAATAAAAGCAAATGAGTTACAAGAAGAGTAATAAATGTACTAGAAGATTTTTACTTTCTTTATACCTAGTACAGAGAAATTACAACAACCATAAAAAAATTCGAACTCCATAATTTTGATAAATCTCCACGTTTTGGATCTCACTGAGTTCAAAAAACACCTACCTCGAAAATGTCTGTCAGTCTATTACAAAGATAATACAAAAAATGCTTTGAGCTAGACAGTTGAAATTGGGTATACGGTCTTTACACCAAATTTGCAGATTACAAGCAAATTTTGAATAGAATTTATTCAGAGGAAGTTCGTTTTTCAGGTCGCTCTAATATAATATATTTATAAATGAAAATAGCTAGATATATAAGATTTTGTACACAGGTTTAATACCTACTAGTCGCCTTTGGCGACCAGCTGGTTCACCATGAGTAAAGCGTTCTAAAATTTTCAATTAAATCCCATATTCATTAGCCTTGAAGTAATTCCGGGCATTGATTGACCTAAAATTAATATTTTCTTTAAGATGATGGACGGAAAGTTCTAAAAGTACACCTTTTCGTAATAATATTCTTTAATTTTATAAATCAGTCAGTTTTAACCATCTGTTATGCTTTCCAAATATTAAAAAAAATTTCGATGATGTTGCCAAAATATTAAATATGTTTTTTTAAAGAATGCGAGAAAGGGAAAAAAGTATTAAATTAATGATACACATATTGCAAACGATTACATAAATATGCCATTGAGTCGGGACTTCAATGCATATCCTGTCTAAATTCAATCAGGTTTACCGTAAATAAAGAAGATTTATGGAGTTAATGATATAGATATTGCAAATGATTGTAGAAACCTTTGCTTTGCATTTATTTTTTAAAGAAAATATCACATTTTGTATTTCTTTTATTTTATCCAGTCACGTGCTGAAAGTTGCATTTCTGTTGATTTATTTTGCGATGATAATTTTTTTTATTTGAACTTCCGGCATTCTTTTATTTTATCCAGTCACGTGCTAAAAAAACATGGTTAAAATATTTCTTTAAAAATTCTTTAAAAATAGAAGCTTGAGTTTTACATTAAAACACTTATATCATTAGAAGGCTAATTTTTCAATCTTTAAATTGATGTAAAAATCATGTTTATGCGATCATATTTTCGGAAGTTATAGCGGAAAAACGTCGAAATTTCGCTTAAATTTTAATTAATTCTAATTCTAATTAAAAATTCGAAAAAAGGGCTCCGAAGTGCACATTCCGGACCTCCAAGGTATACATGTACCAAATTTGGTAGCTGTAGGTCCAACGGTCTGGCCTGTAGAGCGCCAACACACACACACACACACACGCACACACACACGCACACACACACGCACGCACACACACACGCACGCACACACACACACACATTGAGCTTTATTATAAGTATAGATAGCATAAGCATTTGACGAATTTTGAGCGAAATTTTGCTACGAACCTGTGGTTTTGCTTTCCCGCGCTAATACTGTCATCGTAAGGAAGACAGATTTCAAGTAATCTGTATTGAATAGTGAATGGGTGTGACGTCAGAGGTCCCAGGGTTTGGCGACGAATTTGGTAACTCTGGTGACAAAATGGAAAAAGAACCCGACGGATTGAGGATAGGAAAATCGGGAACAATATTTCCTAACGAAAATAGCTGATATAAGATTTTGTACACTGTTTTAATACCTATAGCATAGACATTTGATAAATTTCGAGCCAAAACCAACAGCGGGTATATTGTATATCAGTCTGAACTTTCAAGAATTCAAATTATGATAGTTCAAAACCCTAATAAAGGCATGAAATCTGACAAGGTATCTAATGTATACTGGCGCTAGTTATTTGTCAAATCTTTGTTAAAATCAGTTGAGAAAATATGTCTAAGCCTAAATTCGCTTATTGGATGTTATTAATAAATATTGTTGCCAGCTATTAATTACTAGCCAAAAATGATAAGATATTAAGTAAAAGTGTTACATTAACACCAAAAGTCACTATATCGTTAACTAGAGTACGCCAACATTATAAAAGACGCCCTCTGGCTTGTCAGGAATATTAGAGAGGGTACAATTCGGTTTAAACACTGATTAAAAATCTACAAGAAAAAAACATTTCACCCAGCTATAAAAATTGACTCAGAAGCATTACAATTTATTATGAGAAATTTTGAACATTCAAATCACCTGCTATACAGTTTGACGATTGAAATCGCCAAATTGGCAAGATTTTTTCCTTCGCAAATTTTGGTCGCCATTACAACCGACAAGTAGAAAGTTTTGAGAAGAACATTGTGAGAGGGATAAAAGGCACACTAAATATCTATTTTTAGAAATAATTAAGTTTTGAAATCGAATGAATCAATAAAATTTTATATTTATTCATTAATTTTCATTGCTTCAAATATGTACTATTTCAAAAGACGAATCCCACAATTGGAGAACAAAAAAAGTAATAAACATAAAAGATCCTCGTCTTCCGAACTTGATGACATAACATCGAAGCTACAAATATCCTTGATAGACCTAAAATAAAATTCGTCTGAAATGAAAATGCAATTCCATTAAAATAATTTATTGCTTTCCCAATATAGTGAGTTTTATTAGCAGATTTTTTTTCTGTTCGATTTCACACGAATTTCAGTTACAAGCAGCCCTAACTTGACTTTAAAGATCTTGTCTATAAATTTCAACATCGAAAAAAAGCTATATATATATATCTTTTGTTACTTTTGTATGTTTGTCCATATTTATTCTTGATGAATTTTCAAGAAAAAAATAATGTTGATTCATCCGGCTGAAAATACTGACAGCCAAAATAAAATATCTAGTAACCGAAAACTAAAATAAAAAATTTTACGTTGCAGGAGAGATTACATTTGCAATTGCGCAGTGTTTGCTTAATTTATAAATTCTAGCCTAATCATTAAATAATAGCCTAATCATTTCAAATAGTATTTTCCAGATACAGTGATGATAATTGCTTCCCTCAAAACAGATTACACAGTAATGTAACTAAAATTAGACGAATGGAACACATTTTTTTAATGGTATTATTATACTGCACAAATACAAGCTTTCGATTGATAAAAGAACAAAATTTGTTTGCAAATCGTAAGCCATAAACTTATTACACTTGAAAGCTATATTCTTTTTCTGAAACAAAATAATCTATAACGACTGCTAAACCAAATATAGCATGAATATTTTTTTAATCAAATTTTTATCAGGATACAAAGAAGATTGTTCATTTTAATTAGTTATTTATTTAATTATCAATTTTCTTAATTTTTTTATTTGAAACAAAAGATGTGCGTTCTCTCTCACTCATGAGATGAATATAAAGTATGCAATAAAATTCTAAATTTGGCTGAATATTTCAACAACATAATTTCAAAACTAAAAGTATATTTTAATTTCCAGTGAACTTTTCTAAGTAGTGGAAAAAAGTTCTTACAATAGCTAATTTCGAATTCAAAAAAGATATTTTACACAGAATTATCATAATAGTTGTCAGTCATTGTTTAAAAAGTCCATTTAGAATGATTTAAAAAGTTTGAAAATTACTCAAAAGTAATTCTATCAATAAATTATGTATTTATGTTAAGATAAGAATTTATAATACACTAATGATTCTATCCTCTACTTCTACTGAGTTTATTGTTTTTATATGTATTAAAGAAAAAGAACATGTATATAGTTTTATTTTCTGTAGTTTTTGAATTCTTACCTTTTTAAATTTTCAGCTTTAGAATTGTAATTATTAGAGTCAGATTTGAATAATTGCTATTATAAATCTTTCATATCAATGTTATATTTAGTTCAGGTTATCATGACATGTTCTTTTTCTCGCTTTCAGCAAAAATGTAAAAATTTAATTTCCACTATCGAACATCTCTACTACTAATAAAGACTAATCCCTCTATTTCTCAGCAGAAGTGTATTTGAACTCTATAAGCAGGAACATTTAATTAATAATCAATGGTACATAAATATCTGAAAAATGTCCGCCTCAGAGAAATTTTTTAAATTTTAATTAATTAAAAATTGAGCTGAAAATTAGTATTTTTACGCGATATCTTCTGAATATATTATTTCACAAAAACGAATTTTACACCATTTTTTAATTTTTTTCTTTCATTTTAATAATGCCAATTGTAACAGACGAGCAAAGTTTTCTTTAATTTTGGTAGTTTTTCAAAAATATTTGAATTTATTATATCTAAGTGTTAATTTTATTGTTTAACTTGCAACAATAAATAGATTATTTTATTGCATTGCGATTCAAACCGTTTTGATTTTTAGTCAATCATTTAATTGAGTAATTTATACTGCTATTATAAATGTGAAAGTTTGGATGGATGGATATATGGATATTTGTTATGGAGGGATATATGGATATTTGTTATGGATGGATATATGTTAGGATATTTGGATGGACAGATATTTGTTAGTCAATCACGCCAGAATGGAATTGGTTGAAATTGAGCATAGAGATAAATTATAGTTTGGAATAGGACATGTTCTACTATTTATTCCGGTTAATTGAGTGATTTATTTTTTATTAACTAAAAACTTTCCAGCCAAAAATCTGAGGTCAAATTTCACCAAAAACGAGTAAGGCTTCAGGGTTTTTCCCCCACACTGATGAGATTAGCCTTAACATCAATTCGACTATTAATTGAAACGATTCTGTTTATTTTCTTAGTGTTTGATGCATTTAAAATTAAACATTGTTAATGAAATGATCTTTCGGATTCATTCTGAAGTACTTTTAAATCAAAATAAAACTGAATAGATGAAATTAAAAATTTCTAATCTGCATTGCATTACCCCACTGGCGTAGAAAACCCATCGCATTTGCGTTACATCAACTGTTGTTGGAAATTTATACATGCGCAATGAGTTTTGATCGTTGACAACTATTTTCATTTTAATTAAATTTTATTAACAATTATGTGCATTATACTGTTGTAGCTATCTCAATCTCTATTGATAAATTAAATAGATTTGATATCATTTTAAAGAAATACGGACTTGATTTGCTTTTTGTTTTATTTAAGGTACACAATATAAATAAATTGCTTTTATTTTAGTCGTGTGCTTTTATAATTAAATTGATTTTATTTTAGTAATATATTTTTCGTATAGGGTTCAGTTTTAAATACATCGTTTTTAGGTTAGTTTTAATTTTTTTGATTTGTTATTGATTGATAGTTTTTCGAAATGCGCCATCTAATCTTTCGAAGAGGAGTAATAAAGCTTGGGCTATGAAAGTAACTAGAAGACCCGCTTGCAATTTTAGAGAACCCTTGCGAACTTAAATCCTCTTAAAGCAGTGGGATAGATATAAGGGTACATTGATAAGAGGTAGTCAACTACAACATATTCTGTACCCAATAGGGTTCTGTACCCATAATCACCTACCATACTGGACACTTCCCGTCTTCATTTCTGACGTGTCCCTTGGTGGAAGCGAGGTAAAGAATAATAAAGGCAAACTTATGAGATATTGCTCAGTCAAAGAAAACCTTTTTGAGGCACCTGTAATCTTAAAGGCAATGTGTTAAACATAAACAAGCCGAAACAAAATGCAAGTAAATAACATTTATGAAATAAACTGCAACATGTTCTTTCCGGTGTATCAACGGGCATATAAACAAGGATATTTTTTTAAGGTTTTTGTTTATTTTTGTGCGTGTGCTAAAAATGTTTGAGGTTTTTTTTTTTTTTTCCAAATTTTATTACCCAATTTCTCAACCATGTTATTTTAGGAGCCGTGATATTCGAAGTTTATTTTATATTTGAACACACATCCAGAATTCGATATTAGAATTGTGAGTCTTGGTATATGAAAAATACCAGCAAGAATATTTCTCTTAAGTATTTCCGAAATGTCAAAAATAATTACCATATTTGTTGACAAAATGCTTATTTTCATTTTTTAAAACTTGCGAATGTAGTGAAATAAATTTTTCATTCTAAAAATAGTTGAAATATTATTTTAAACATATGCAAAATGTTTCTTTTATATTATACTAAATAAATTAAAATAATTATGATTTTTAGCTCACATATGATTGACTGAGTGTTAAATATTTAATCTTTCTCTTGTTAAGATTTAAATAATGGGAGTGTTCCCAGAAAAATTATTTCATACATACTCTGTATTAAATGAGCTAGCACCTAATACCATCTCTAATTATTAAAATTGTGAAATTTGGGTAAGTATTGGATTGGATTAGAATTTTAATGGCGCAAAAGCCAGATAAGCTATGCTGCGCCAAACCTATGGTGAATATATAAACGTATAGTAATAAGGTTGGATAAGTAATGTACTACCAGAGTTCTCAGATTTTTATTTTCACTTTCCCATGCATTACAATTGTGTGCTTCGTAATGTATTAAAGAAAATAAGTACATACTCATTAAATGCATAGATTTGGGGAAACAATGATTCTGAAATATCAAGCTTTGGCATTTTAAATTAAAAATAATTTCTTCAAGGAATCTTGAATATTAAGTTGTGCATAAAAAATTGAATTGGAATTAAACATAACCAATATTCCCAGTCAACCAGCTGATCATCAAATGCGGTTAGGTTAATATAAAAAGAAATACTAAACAAAAAGAATAAGAAATTCTCTCGGCTCCCTATTCTTACTGCATCAAAAATTCATGGAACAGTGGAAAGTTATTTACGAAAAAGCAATAAACGTTGCCCAGTAAATCATTGATACTTGTTTATCTTTACGATCTTTGGTTTTACTTAGCGATTTTATGTATCTGTAAATCCTAATGATTTTAAGTATACGATTTTCAGATACAGTACACTTAAATAATGAGTTTACTTGGCGACTTTCAGATTATGCTGAGATCGCCTAACTTAATTAAACATAAGACGCCAAGATTTCGCCAATCACGGTTCGCCACGGTTTATTTGGTAATTTTCCGATACACCAAGTTTACGAGGGCCGAGTTGCCAATCGCCAAGCTGTCGACGGTTTTCATTTCATGGCGATTTATCGCAGTAGTCGTAAAATAAACAAGAATCACGTGTTATTCTTAGTTTCTAAAAGCTTTGCATTTCATAGAGATTTATTACAGGACTGTAAAAACAAGCAAGAACCACGCATTCTAAGGTCTGAGGAAATTTTTTCAGTTTAATTAAGCTGAGGATTATTATTTAGAGAATATGGTGCCTAATCGGAAATCTTTTAATGTTAATGACAATGTCAATTTAACGAAAAAAATGCAGAAAGTGCGATTAAAAATATTTCAAAAATTTGTATTTTAGTTTTAGTTTGATAAATGAGCACATATTTTTTAACACGTTAAATTCAAATTTGCTAATTACGCTCATATTTTTGTATATAACTGCGATTTGTGGATTGAGTCTTGAAAAACTGAAGCTTTCTGTAAAGTAGTGAGTCGTATAGTAGTGAATCAGCAATTGGGTATAGCTAAAGCGAGGATGTTTGAAGAGATCTTAGTGAGTAGCTGCATGGATTATATCTTCTTGCTGATTTCCGTCTGGCCGCTTTGTTTGCTGTTGCAGTTTTTTGCTAACGATTCTTACCTGTCAACTGCTGTTTGTTTAAGTGCTGCTTCGCGTTGTGCGTCCTTGCTGTGTATTTGCCGTTTATGCAATCGTGCCTTTATGTGAATAAACGGCGTTATTTATAATTGAGGCCTCCTCAATAATATGTACACATATATCTTATAACAGGCAAACCCGCTCGAGTTTTAATGGAATTTTTATTTTCTGAGACAATATTATAAACTCAATTAAAAGGATAGAAAAATGAATAAAAATTTAGGTCCCCGGTTTTTTTATGGCACTTTTATTGTCTCAAGTAACATAAAGCCTAAGTTGTTGCGTTGTTTGAGACATTTTTTTCATATGGAAAGTATTCTCATCTTCAAAAAATTCGAACTCGAGTTTCTGTCGAATGGCTATTGACTAAGGCTATTACTATCTCTAAGGATTTTGAAATCATCTACTTGGTCCTGGTTAAAAGGAATCGATTACGATAAAGAGTAGATGTAGAAGAGTAAATGAGTACAATGTCTTAAAAACACTACGAGCTGGATAATGAATTATAGCACATGATTTCTCACCATGAATTATAAAATTTGTTTCAAATTTTTAACACATAGTCAATGGTTTAAAAAAACAAGTAATATGAAAAAAAA
>JAPMOQ010038728.1:0-13325 GCA_026543055.1 Argiope trifasciata
AATAATACATAGAAACTAGTTTGGTATCATTTTTAAGACAATTTTTAGAAGGTTTAAATTTCAATTTTGTTCCAAGAATAGTTTCGGGAGATATCAAAAAATTCATTATCAAATTATAAAAAGAATTACAAAAATTTAGAAATGTTTCCTAGAATGATGAATAAAGTTAGAATGTCAATGCAAAAATAAGTTCTATTGTTTTAAATTATTTTTAAAAAAATTTAATTATCAAAATTTAGGAAAATATTACATTGAAATAATTTGGTGTCATGAAAAAGACAAATTTAAAAATGGTGAAGATATCAGTTATGTGCAAGAATAATTTCAGTAAATATTGAGAAATTTATTACAATCAAATTATAAAAAGATAAAAAAAATTATAAAAATTTAGAAAAATATTACTCAGAAATTAATTTGGTATCATTAAAGAGAAAATTTTTTAAATAGTATAGTTACCAGTTTGATATAAGGATGATTTTGGGAGATGTTGCGAAATTTATTTTTATCAAATTATAAAAAAAATTATCAAAATTTAGGAAAATATTAGAAATTTAGAAAAATATTACACAGAAATTAAGTTGGCTATTTAAAATATACTTGATTGCTTTTTAATAATATTTCAACTAACTTTTTGTCTTTAAAAAATAAATAATCCTCCAAATTTCCATGAAAATGGAGAAAAAATATAGATTTAAGTAAAGGGAGCTGCAAACAAACAATATAGAACGACAGAGATAGCTGTTGGGTGTTAAAACAGCCTGAAACTAGCAAAGTGAAATTCAGTTCGTTCGATTCGTATTTCAAAAGTAATTCAGCTGGATTTTAAAATCATTTCCTGTATGACACACGTGAATATTCTTATGCGCAGCTCTTATGCAGTTGGGAGCTAACAATTATTTTAGGATTTGGTCTTCACTATTTCAAAGTGTACTTGTATCAGCATTGGGTTTTCGAAATTGAATAAGTTCTATTCTTAGAAGCAAAATACAGAGTTGATTTCATAATAATAAAAAATCGTAAATAGACAGTTTTTTGAAAATCTTAAGAAAACTGACGGCTTTAAGAAACAGATAGATTAAAAGAATATTCAAACATAAACCGAGAGAATACTAAATGCTTAACAGAGTAAACAAGTAGAAATAATTCATAAAAAAATGTAAAAAAATATCTAACACTTTTAGTTTTGACCTCAAATGAAGTAAAATAAATTATAACTGTGACCAATTTATTTTAATAAGAAACTAAAATAAAGCATATCATAAAAGAAATATTAAATGTTTTCGAACCAGCTAAGTTTCATCTTACTTAAACGAGAATGGATCATTTTAGTTATTAAATTTACACAAAAACTTACTGCGAGTTTCATATTCATGTCTATGCGCAAAGACAGTTTCCGATTTCAGTTCCGAAATCAGTTTTCTATATTAAGTCATGGAATATCTGCCTTTTATATACTGTCACTTTCCCCTGAGATTACTTGAACCATAAAAGATATGTTTTCATTCATTGACCACACGTGATGACCTTGAAAATCTAAAGATACCTTATGCCACCAAACTTCGAGGATAGTACGACCATCGCTATTTTCCACACTTTTTACGAGTGTAATACAATGGAAGATGGAGCTAATATGCACGCTCTAGAATAATGTATCTCGGATATAATCTCTAGAATTATGCTTCATGATGTCGCTATTTTTATTTACAAATGGAAATACGTGAAGCGTGTAAACAACATTTGACTTCTTTGATGGTGAGGTTCAACGAATTTGATGATTCTTTGGTATGTTTCGTCGGTTTTATTGACTCTAGAAGTTTTCTTTCAAACCCTTTGTTGGTGAAAAGGAGAGAAAAGGAAAAAAGACACTTGTTTCTAACCTTTTGCTTTTATTTCTATCTTATTTCGTGCACTCTAAGTAAACGATACATAATTAAGCCTTTGATAACACATTTATTTAAAACGAAGTTTGCATTTGAAGCGCATTTAATTTTTTGAGCATGTGAAGACTGTGGCTTTTACGTAAGAATTTTTATTTATTATTCAGTACTTATACTGCTACATAATATTGGGATAACTTAAGCTTCATTAGAATTACAAAAAAAAATGGAACATAAAGTCAAACAAATATGGAACTCTCTGATATGTCTAATGTACCCAAACAATTAAGTATATGATTGAAATCCTTCTGATTTTGTTATATTGTTTAATTTAGTTATATTAAATCCCCGTTTTAAAGTAACACTAGGGGTATTTTGGGTCAGACCTCGTAATTTTGAATTGCGCTGAGATGACGAGGAAGGATAATTTTATTGAATATTGTGAATTTTCATTTTAAAACTGAATAACATCTGCGGATTATACTACTTATGTTGTTCTAAAAAGTTCCTTGCTTGCTTTTTTCAAAGAACAAATAAATAATATGTATTAAATAAAGAAGAAGACAACATCATTAAATTGAAAAAAAAAATGATTTAATTAACAAATCTCCATTATATAAAATACGATGAATACATTACAATATAGACGAACATTAGATGTTACGCTTAAAAATATATCAAATATATAAATTTGTCACAGTTAATAGCATTCAGATAAACGTTGCTTTATAATCGAGACGAGCTGGTACCCCCTCTACACACCACACCAGCGGGAGGACGTTTGACAGGCAAGGATTTAACCGTGCACCAGACCCGATTACGCAACGATTCTTCGGTGGAAACAGGTCTCGAAACTGAAACCTTCCGGTTCCGAAAGCGAAACCTTATCACCAAACTACCACAGCCCATAAGGCCTTGTGTATTGTGGGATACTATTTGTCATAAAATAGAAAATTTAATTACTAATATTATCAAAAGCCTTCTGGATAATATTAGTAATTCAATTCTCTCTTATGCGATCTTCATCTTCAAGTACTTAAAATATTTCAGAGAAACAATTACTTACATTAATTACTTCATTCTAATGAAAAAAAAGGATTTTTCAGATACATTCTTTGAATGAGAACAAATAGTTAATGAATTATAATAGAATATAAGACTAAAGATTAGATTGTAGTATAAAATGGTGAGTATACAGGCTAATTCAAAATGAGTATAGTGGATATAACTGTTTAATTAAAAAGAATTTGCCGATAAGGTACAGTGAAGCGGGAACTTATATATGTGCAAGTTGAAACTTCGCAACAAGAAACCTGTTTATTGCGGGAGTTTCAATAGTGTAACTGGCGAGTTCGGACTCAACACCCTGCGATTTTTATCTGTGGGGTTATGTGAAAGACAGGGTGGATATGCTTCCCATGTCGAAAACAGTTGAAAAACACAAAGAACATATGTAAAACGCTTGCGACGTTAACTGCAGACATGCTTCATAATGACCAGTATTAAATAGACCACCCACTAGGTATTGTACTTGTGATCAAGGGAAGTCACATTGAACATCTTAAAAGTTCCGTCTGCATTATGTGTTAATCTTATCGATAAATTCTTTTTCATTAAATCGTTGTAAATTCTTTTTTCATTAAAAATTATTCTTATTCTGATGGCTTGTAATCGCTATATTCATTTTGAATAATCCTACATACTAAAAATCTGCATTTTATGTATAAATCTGTACAGTCAATATTTTCATAAATCCATTATTTCACTCTATTTTAATCTTAATAAAAAAAACTCTTAACTTTTTTATAAACTTTGTGTCATTAAATAATGTAAAGATTATAAATATGTATATTGTTGTTGTTATTTTTTTACGTTCATCGTATTTTGGAAATATTGGGTGTAAATTAAGCAGGACTGATTTTAAAACATAAAAAACATTAATGTTAGTTTTATATTAAAAGTGAAAAATATTGTCATAAATTTTATAATTTTTATCACTATCAAACTTATTGTAAAAATAAAATACCCAAAATTACTCAATAAATTCTATTCTCTTATAATGTATCAAGGAGCTCTTGGAAATCATTTCAAAAAAATTTGAATTTAGAAAAATTACTTCGCCATTACAGTCCATGTCCAAGTTTTTTTTTCCCATAAAAACTTAATTGAATGAATTTCACGTTATTTTTAACAAATAATAATTCTTCTTATCAAACTGTAAATGGTTAAATTATTCTGGTGAATTTTTAAAACACAAATATTGATTCGAATGTGGTTTTCTCGCCAAAATAACTTTATTTTCAAAATATACAAATATGATTCTTTACATCTTTGACTTAGTCATTGTTGCTTCACAGTTTATTTCCTTCCATAACCACTGCCATAACCTCCGCCCCCAGCACCAGCACCAGCTCCAGCTCCAGCATTCATACCAAATCCAAATCCTGCATTTGCTCCAGCATTACCTCCAGCTCCTCCGCCAGCACCACCTTCACCACCAGCTCCTGCTCCTGCTCCGCCTCCCAATCCTGCTCCCATATTTGCACCAAATCCAAATCCGGCTCCTGCGCCTGCTTGACCGCCAGCACCAGCACCTCCACCCTGAGGAGCCCCCTCAGCCACTACGAAGGCAGCCACACTTAAAAGGATGACCTGCAATTAAAAAAAAATATTAAACAATTATAAGCACAAAAGTATACAATTTTTTTGCTCAATTTCATTCACTTTGGTATTCATGTTTGTAAAGAAATAAGTGGAATTAAACAGACTTTAGAATAAAGTGGAAATTTTTAAGTAAACTCGACAACGAACTTGAAGCCTGTCATGTCTTAACCACCACAGGATTGTTCCGGCGCCCTCAAAATGATGGGAAGAATGGAGAAACAGTTCTGTGGGTGTAGAAGCCATGATTCTTATTAAGGAGTGTGCGCATGATTTGTAGGAGTTCTAAGGAAAACTCCGAAAATTTCTGTCTGGTATGTACAGTTATTACAGGGCCCTCCGACACTGATTGCAAGATTTTACCATCAAAACACTTGATTCTACATAAGATAAATAAATCTGAATTCTACTTTTAAATTTTATCAAACAGTACACAACGTATATAATATCTTATTTTTATACTAAAGTTCATAAGTAATACTTTTTTTATTGTTGCAATGAAATTCAACTCAGTGTCATTATTCAATCAAATATTTCAATTTTCTTAATCAATGTTACAAGCAGCGTCAGTGATCACACCTAAATTTTCTCTCATACTAATAATAATAATAAAATAAATAGATGTACTCGTACATTATTTACCCTACGCCATTGGCGAGTAATAATTATTTTGGGTATTATTTACTTGGGTGTAGTTAATACACAAGCAGCAGAAAATCAAATTTATTTTCTGTTACTTGTGTCTACAGAATTTTTTTAACATTTCTATCAGTTTTTTCTTAACCAATTAAAATTTTACACTAAGCTACAAATGCAGTCCCAAAATTACATTGCAAATTTCGTATATTTAAACTACTGCAGTTTTTGAGTTATCGCGCTTATATTCTTGTCAAAGTACAGACAGACAGACAATCTACTCATAGGTGAAAGTTATTCCAAATTTGATATCTATGATTTAGATATTGAATTTGTACATCAAACTTTATCCATCCAACATTTTTTCATTTTACAGTGATGTTAAGATATATAGAGAGAATTAAGGAAAGTCATGCATAGCATAATGCAGTGGTGAGCAAACTGTTCATTTGCAACCACTTTTTTAGCGTAAAATTTTGCCTTGACCCCCGGATAAACGAAGAATTTTTATTTTTATCATCAATGCAGTTACAAAGAAATTCCTTTTGGAATTTGCTCTTATACGGTGTTTTTGAAAGAGTGTCGTGACGTCATCTGTTTAAATAACACCTTTGTAAAGTAACTCACCAAACTTAAAAGCTATCATAAAAATTTTATAAAAGTTGTAACATCATAAAAATTAGTTAATAAATCATTACAATTTTTTTGAAACAATGCTTTATTTATGTATATGAGTAAAACATTTTTTAATAAATAATATTTTTTAAAAAACTTTACGTCATGAGAGGTCAATGTATGGTATATGCTTCCAAAGAGCTATATCTTTGGATTTGTATTGGAAATTGCAAGCTGTAAGTCATTCACAGAATTCAATCTACATCGATATTCTGTTTTAATCGAAACTAATTTTGAAAACCCGGATTCACACGAAACTAAATCAAAATATTGATTGCCTTTCTTTACAAATAGGCATACTCGTTTCCAATCGATAACCAAAATTTTTGGCAAGTCAGAGAGTTAAATTTAATGCGCATAACGGTGGTTTGTATCCCCATGATAGGGATCGCGAATATCAGATTTTTAAAATAGTAATTTTTTGTTTCTTCGCTTGTATTATTACAGTTCTAGATTTTCCATAAATTTGAATTTCTTTGAATTTAGCTACTCTCAAAAACTTTCTCACGACCCCCGGTTTTCGCACCACTGGCATAATAGGCAAAGTGTTGTAAATCTTCTAAAATAACAATAATGTAATTGCATGTTTATAAAAAAATTTAATAAGTTTTAAAATATTTTTCTAAAGAAATATTTAAGGTCAAGTTACACAAAATATTTCATTGATATTTGTAGTCAATTATTAATCTTGGCGAATCAAATGATCGTCATAGGCTGTTAATGTATAGTAAATTAGATATGCATTGGCGAATGCAATGAAAACTTAGACTATATGGAAGATTTTGGTTACTTTTGGTTACTTTTAAAAAGTCCCTTTTCTCAAAAATCTGATTCACCGAAATACTGGATATGCTTAATTTTTTCATTAAATCTTTTAGGTCTTTTGTTCGTGATTTTCTTAGGAATAAAATATTAATTAACATCAAAATTGACTGACAATACATCTTTTTACTTTTATAATCTTACAGTTTTTATTTGTTTATTGTATAAATAAAACTTCTTAATGGACATAACATGGCTCTTATGTTAAAAACCCAACTTCTAGACACTCTATCTAAAACTTATAAGTTGCATTTATCAATATTGTAATTTCACTTGTTATTTCTAATGTAAACAGCGCAAGTAATAAACAGACTTTTTTCTTTAGCTTTAGAGAATAGAACTTTAAATATAATAATATAACATAATATAATTACTATATAATAAACACAATATAGTTACCAGATTAAATATTTTATAAATAATAAAAAGTGGTTCGAATTTCAAAGTAACAATGTAATATAATTTTGTAAACTAAGCAAAAAAATATTTTTTTATAAATGTTTGAAATTCAGAAATAGATAGGATAAATAAATTTTTCAAAAACTTTTGATTATTAAAAGGATAACTTTCAAAATTTAAAACAATGTGAAGATCATTTATGTGCAATAATATGAGTGAAAATTAGTTTAAAAGGAAAGTAAAATTTAAGTCGATTTTCAATAAAATTTTTTCAGGGGTGTTTGTTTTCACACTTTTCTTCAAATTTTAAAAAAGTGCTTTTGAACTAAACATTTCCACCTTCGAAAGTGCACTTGTCGAAAATTTGATAAAGGTTGTAAACTAAATATTTGGACCTTCAAATAGCCAATATACACACATTCCTTCTATTTATTAATAAAGAATCATCAAATAAATATTTTTTCAAGGTAAATGCAGGATTTTTGTAGGAATTCCGTGTGGGTCAGGTACATGAAAACATATAGGTGAAAATGTTTTTTCGTGTACGTTAAAAGACTTTATTTAACCAAAAATGAAGTAGGAAGCTGAATATTAAATAATCCTGACAATAGTGGACATAACTCTTCACACAAAAATCTGTTGCATAAGACAGCTGAAATGCAGATCCATGGTATAGCTTGCTTCAACCAATCATTTGACTTTATATAATATCAGATTTTTATGATAATAAAATGTTGCAAAAATAATATCCACTCTGTTTTAATAATAATTCCAAAAAAAAATTGTTATTGACGCATAAACATTTATTTAAGTTCAACAAAATAAATTAGGTTTAGAGATGGTGGTGTAGGAGTGTAACAACTATCTTATAATTTGAAAAACAGCTAAAATTTTCTGGCCTTTTAAAATTAAAAACTACAATATTACATATAGTACAGCCCATTTTTAGTTAACGCAAGTTGATACCCACCACTTTGCTGCCTCAGAAGAAATATTTTTAGAAATATCGTTTGAAACTTTAAATAGATACATTGTTTAATGATGAATGCTAGATTGAATTATATGGATTTTTTGTCGGCAATGAATACATGCTTTAAAACTGAATGATATATAAAAGTATCATCAGGGCCGCAGTGGCCTGGTGGTAAGGTGTCGGCTTCGAAACCGGAGGGTTTCTGGTTCGGGACTCGATTCTACCGGAGAACCATCGTGTGAGAGGGTCTCTTGCACTTTAAATCTGTCAGGCCAAACGTCCTCCCGCTGGTATGGTGTGGAGAGGGGGGTGCCAGTTCAGGTGTCGTCCTAGTCACCTGATCTTGGTTCAAAATGACGAGGTCCGTCCCCAAATAGCCCTCGTGTTGCTTTAAACGGGACGTTAATATAACTAAACTAAACTAATCTAAAAGTATCAATAATATTTATTCTATATTTTTTCTTTAGATATAATTAGTGTACTATACTTATAACCTTCGCGCAAGTATAAGCAATAAGTTGACAAAGTTTTAGTGCAATTAGATGAGCAATACGGTAGCACATAAAATTTTCTGTTTTACATATATTAATTGTACTATGCCTATGACCTTCGCGCAGGTGCAAGCAATAAGTTCGCAAAGCTTTAGCGTAATCGGATGAACGGCACAGCAACATAAAAATTAAAAGCAAACAAAAATTCATTTTTATAAATTATTTATAGTGATTGCACTGTTCTTATATGCTTCTAGCAAGTGTTAGCAATATGTTGACAAAGTTTTAGCAATCGGATGAACAGTCGGGCAGTATATAAAATATGAACAAAAACATTTTCGTTTTATATATTACATATAGTAATTTTACTATGCCTATGACCTTCAAACAAGTTCAAGCTATGAGTTGGCAAAGTTTTAGCGCAAGCAGATGACCGGTATGGTAAAATATAAAATATGAACAAACAAAAATTCATTATTATGTGTTAGATTTATAAAAAATTTCAATTTACTCTTTTTTTCGGAGGAAATATATATTATGCAATTGTTATTTAAAAACCAAAAAGACTCTAAACTTAACTTACCGTGAACCTCATCCCTTAGTTATGATAGATGGAACAATATAAGCAATAGCTAGATAAAATAAACTTCTCAATATTGCCAAGCAAAGTATCACAGTTTTATAGTATACCCTTTCGTGAACCATGAACAATACTTTTTTGTTCAGTGACTGTTCGTGCTATTTTTCCAGTGATCAGTCATGACCTTCAATACTGAATGATTTTGATCTCAACAAATCTTGCAAATGATTTAATCTTTCCATGGTTATAACTTCCTACATTTTTGTTATTATATAACAAAACAAATTGAAGTAAAAGCGCGGTTTTTTTTAAAGTTTAGCACGAAAGCTAAAAGTTCAATTGTTCTGCCTTAATCCTTCCTTTAGAGAATATTGTGGATAATATTTACATAACTATACGAATAACATTTGTTTAGATCTTTATTTAGCGATTCTTTAATTAAATATAACTTTAGGCACTTTAATTGTAACTTTAATCAGAATAAGCAATTTCATTTCAAGACACGTTTTACCGCATAGCCATCATTTTGCAATATTCATATTTAAGAAACAAGAATTTCTTATTAAAAGTACTAAGCATTGTAACATGGTAATATTTTTGGCTTAATTCGAACATCTATTCTCATCTGACAATTGCGTCAGTCAATGCATTCTTATGCTTATGCCAATTTCTACTAAAATGATTGAAATACACCCCTTTTGGTTTTTAATCAGAACAAATATAAATTGACGTGTCTGTTATGAAGTTAAAATAGAAAAACTTTTATATTTTCAATATATTTATTGAAGTGTGGTGTATTGAAAACTCAGTTCCTCTGACTTTATTTTCTAATCTAGGTCTTCAAGACCATCTTTTCTTTTACCAATATCTTCTACAAAAACATTAATTCACACGTATTCTTACTAACAACCTATAATAGCCTCTATCTGACTGATTTTCGACTTCGTCTTCTTGCTTTTTATATACACACATTTTTCTAATACAAACTTATTTCTATATTTATGCCTATATATATGCGCGTTCCTATCAAACTGTTACATATTTAAATATAAATGTATGTATTTTCAACAATATTTATTCGAATGGTCAAAATAACCTCTTCGGTAAAAATAGGTATACTATAAACATTTCTCCAAAAATAAAAAAGAAGCACTTAGTATTTACAATTATATGCCTTATAAATGTTATGTGAAAACTAATTAAAATATTCTCATGAATTAAGTCAATAATTTCTTGAGAAAAATTAAAGAAAAGTTTTCTCAGAGGGGTCAAAATTATTCCTTGGTAAACCTAGTGTCAATATGTCAATATATAATCATTTTTTCATCCCTCGTTTTACAGGGAAAATATTAGTCTAAATATATTATGTTGATAAAAAAGCAAAAACTTTACTTTAAAGTTTAATGACCAAAATGCAAATATTCGCTTCCATCCCCCTACATTTATTGCTACAAAAAGCATTGAATTGAGCAAAACCGAATAACAACTAATTAATGAACAATGTTGTTAGATACTTTTTAATGTCCAAAAAATGTCATGAAGATAGTGCAAGAAAGTTATTGAGTATTTTGTATTAAGAGAGAATGCACAATACCTATAAACAATGTTTAATCCAAAAATGCATATTTGCAAATAACATTATCCGTAAATGAACATTTTGATATCTCCATTTCCGACAATGGATTAAAAACAATTGATTGAATATTTAAGTAATGGCAATAGTCTAAACCCTAACAAAACAATTAAAATTATATATTGTTTGAAAATTCTATTTAAAATTTTTTTAATTGTTAAGATTAGTGGGAAATTCTCAACAACTTTACGCATTGTAAATAACGTTTTTACCATATATATGATGCCCGTTGTGATTAATCTTTTTTAATGTAGTATAATATACAAAGTTCATGAATTCAGGGCTTTAAATAATTGCCAACAATCTGCAATAATTTCAGATGGTCTACAATCCAATTATTGATTGCTCCCAAAGACGCAAAACTCCGGTAGTGAGATAAAAGATGCGAATTAGGCGACTACAGTGTTTTATGTAAGTTGTGAACCTGTAAATAACATATCATCCTTAGATACTCTAACAGCAAATAATGTTTCCTTAATTTATTTATTTTAAGATAAATATCGTTCCTATTCCTTCTGATATGAATGCCTTTTATGGTTTTATTCGGAATAATATAAGCAGATCTGAAGGTTAGAACTTTAAGATTGTTCAGTAGGTTGGAACGAAAAAACGAACTTTTGATTTTTTTATTTGGAAAAGTGCAGAAAATTTGCCTTTTGGTGCAGATAAAATAAATTATAAATATGAGGTATATTCAAAATGAGGATAATAAAAAATTTATGATATTTGAGTAGAGTATAATACAAATTGACAATATTTTCGTGAATTAATATATATTTCGGTATATTTCTAAAATTTATATCGTCATTGACATGAAATTTAGCATTTTTGAAATGGATAAAACATAGGATAATCATTTTAAAAAATATTTTGTTTAGTGGAATAAAATTACTTTGTTTGCAGCTAAAACTAATTAAATTGAAACTGATTATTGAATATTCTCACATGCAAAAGGGGGAAGTCACGGAATATGAATTCTTTTTGGTACAAAGTCATTGAAATCAACAATTTCAGCTATTATCCTTTTTCTGTATTAGACAATATTATGCACAAAATTCATACAAAAAGATATTTGTTTATTTTTATGGTCTCCCTCTTTACTTGCCGATTTTCAAACTATGCCGAAAAAACAAATAACGAGTTCAAGATGGTGTCGATTCTTTTACTTTGCGATTTTCAGAACATACGCCAAGAACCCTGACATAATGAGTTTATTTGGCAATTTTCAGATCACTGAGAGCTTCCCAAGATCCATCACACATAAAATACCGAGATCCCGAAATTACTTAACGGTTTTTAGATTACACCATTATCGCCAACTATCTCCTAATTGGCAACGGTTTGTACTTTTTAACAATTTATTACGAGAGCTGTTAAAAAATATTCATTTTATTAACATTAGAACTACCGTTCCACTTAAAATGATTGATTGACCTCTGGTAGAATCTATGCCTATGCCGATCTGTGGCTGTTCTAGTGTTAATCAACATTATAATTGCACTGTTAATATGCTAATACCCCTTTATATATAAGAAATAACAACAGCGAGATTTTCTTTTCTTTTAGGGGGGGGGGGAGAGTAATGGATTCATCATTTACTTTCCACAGTTTGCAAATGAGATTTCGTTTGGTTCTATTCATTAATTTTAAATGCAATTGCCTCAAAATGGTAAACATTATTTTATGGCCGCCCTGTAAGAATTATTTTCAGATAGAGTCCTAATCAGTAAACTTATTCAGAAAGATATCTGTTCAGTTTTTCTTCTTATGAGCTCAAGAACCTAAAATAATCCTGTTTTTAAAAGTTTTATGTGCTTTATCCCTGTTGTGAATACGATAGCTTAAAATGAATTGATTAGATTTGATCCGGCTAGAGTTGTATTCTACAGAAGGTGAAAATTTCCACCAAGTTCGCAAATGAATGATTTCAATTCAAAATAAAGGTTAGAAATGGGAGAAGTCGAGAAATTTCAATTTTCTTTATAATTCTTCTATTGAAGGTAAAAAAAGAATCAGCTGGTTTGGTGGGAATACTGGTTTTATTTAATTTATTGCTAAATCTCTTAGGTATAACTCGATATAACTCCTCGATCGAAATTCCTTCAAAATACATTATCATTATGAGTAAAAATCTTGTTATTTTAATTGTTCACTTGATTGTTATGTGTTGTGTAAATGAACTCCTCTAATGGCCAATTTTAAGACATGAAAAAAAAAAAATTAAATAAATAAAAAAATGCCCTTAAAATGAAAATTTGCAGTTCACCTATCTACTAAATTCCATAGTGTAATTTTATTTTTAGTTATTCAGAAAACCCCACATGTATTAAACATAATTATCCTTTCGCTTTTTAAAAAAAAGGTTAAAAAAATCCATGCAATTATGTATTTGATGAACTAAAGAAAACTGTTAGAATTTCAGGATAACAAAGTCATCTATTGCAGAGAATTAGACTTTAAAAAAAATTTAAGTTTCCAAAGTTTAGAGAAAACTCATATGACTTTTAATTTGCCATCATTAAAAAGAAAATTTTTTATACTTTGGAATAATGTAAAATTTGTTTCTGTGCCGTAATAT
>JAPMOQ010038746.1:0-11247 GCA_026543055.1 Argiope trifasciata
GGATTTATAAAGAAATGATTTCAATAAATATTTGATGGATTCAGGAAATATAATACTCTTACGGAATTCACCATTTAGTAGTGGATGTAAGGTGTGAGAACAGAATCAGCAGGCCTCAGTAGAAAACGAAGACGTTTATTTGCATGAAGACAATACATTGTGTAGCGAAAACGAACAAATATCAGTACACAACATTTGTAGCTCACAAGTAAAACAGTCGGTAGTAACAACAACCTCAGAACAAAAAGTAGATAGACAGCATTCACAGGAGAGGGGATCCTTGTTGCATCACTTATGGTCTCTCCAGACACCTGAAACCTCTCACTGTCTCTGGTTTTAGCGGTATCACTATCACAAAACTGGTTACTCCACATACAGAGCTTGGAGCTGCTTCCACAGTTGACAACATGACTCCTCAAATAGCAATTCCGCACTCCCTCCGCCATTTTTGGATATCCTCTCGAAGACGATTCGTCGCTTGTCTATGACTCCGGTTCAGCTTCAATTCATCATTCAGCTTGTGACTGCCGGCCTTTTATAGCTACCATGGAAAAACCGAGAACCTTACCAGCCAGTCAGTGAGTATCTCATCTCTTATCGGATGAATCGTGAAAAGTCATGTTTTCAGCATTTTTCATTTTGTTATCAAAGTCGCCAAATTTGTCACCATATCACCAAATGGTCGCAGGCTCTAAGGTCAATGACGCGTCACACACAGGGCTGATTGTACAGTGGGTTTTCTGGTGATTCAACTACAGTATTCGAAAGCAACTTTACAGGTTTCTAACAATACATACATCATAATTGTGAAATAAATTATTATGTTGCCTTATGAATTTTTTTTAATTATCTTGAAGATATGGGGGCATTTTGAAACCACATTTAGAGAGACATATAAGCATTCCCTTTTATGAGATGGAAATACATAAAAAATGATGATTTTTATTACATTGATGTTAGTGTTAATATTGTTATAATGTAATGCAATTGAAGAAATTTTATTTTCTTGGAGTCACAGCCTACAGTTCCGACTCTAAAATACGCAACTCATACCAAATATTTGTGTATCAAAGTTGTATAACGTTATAATATATAACAAAATTTTAGCAAGTGGCAGCATATCATTATATAATAAAAATATAGAAAAAAATTATGCAGCTTAAGCTTTAAAATTCATAATCATATAAAAAGTATGCAAGGAAATCTATGATATTCTCTATATTAAATTACCTCCTCTTTATATTGACACATAATTTGCACCACAAACAACATTAAATAAGTTTGAAGCTAATAACAAAAGAGTATGGGAATTATAATGATGGTAATCTTATTTCATTTAAACTTGAAAACATCGTTAAAGTTGGGATGAATTTTACTACTGCTTTTTACTGTATTGATAAAAAAATATTTGAACATTGTATTATGACATTATTTTCATGTTTTGAAACACTCGTAAGGAAACATTTATTTGAGACCTTTCCTTCTTAAATAACTCTAGAATCAATTTTGAAATAAATAGCAGTCAAAATAGATCATACCATAGCTGAGAATACATGACAAGACTCACGGCGAAAAAATTATTCTAGTGTTTTATGTAATTCAATTCTAGAATAATTCACAACCATATAAACTTCTGCTAAGGTATTCGACTACGTAAAAACACTGTTTATTGATAATTTTGGTGAATTAGTTTCATTATTATTATTTTTTGTAGTTCAGAATTTCCTTTTCTCAAAACAGTTGATTTTTCCTGGGAAAGGGAAAGCTTGACCTATCACCCAGGGGAATTTTAAACAAATCACATTTTTCACCTAAAATTTCTCTTTAACTTCCATTTTCTCAAAACTTTAGTTTTCATAAATATTCTCCACCATTAACATAATACCTCTAACACTAATAGTGGTATTTTCAAAAACCTTTCATTGTAGGTATTAAATAATGTGAACAATGAAATTGGTTTTATTGTTAGCGATATACTTTTTTCATTTATAGATGTTTTTAGAAAAATTAGGTTGCAAATTTATGGAAAAAATTGATTATCTACACATATTTTTAGCCATAACTTCTTTGCAAATCAAGAGTTTTCATAGATTTTGGTTCATTTTATCCATCAATAAATGATATAACTTGTGCACAAAGAAAAATAGTATCGCTGCATTACCATTTTTTGTACTTATTTCTCAAAATATATTATGTTTCCAAATCAATGTTTTTGTATTTATAGTGTTTTTTATTAACAATATATCTAAAAACAATAAATAGCTTTAAAAAATACATTTTTCCAAAATGCTTCCATCTAACAGTCGGATACCTTAATTTAGATTGTACTAGCATTTCAAATTAAGCATCATTGATTTTAGAAAAAGGTTTTCGTGAATAACATACCGATGGAACCAAATTTAACCAGGATTCCTCTTAATAAACTTGCCGTTCTAGCAGATAAAAATAACTGATGCTAATTGTAGAGTTTACAGTATAAGTCATGACTGTAGAAGTTTACAGTTTGGGTATTTATACGAAATCTAATCTATGATCCAGTTAAATGATGAGTTCCATATAGTTAACATTTTGAAATCATTAAAACTAGGCCCTGATTTGCTCACTTGAATCAATGATAGTAAAAATGGTTTACGTTCTTTAATGAATATACTTCTGTGTTATTCATCATAAGTCTTTAGCGAGTATTTATGAAAATGGGTATTAAAATGCCAACTTTGACATATTTTTTGTGTGCTTAATACACAAGTACTAGACAATCCAATACATGTTTCCAAAGTCAATGCAATACCTTCAAAAATCTTGTAAGTACTTTTCGACCAATTAAAACCGTATAGAGTTGTAATTGACCCAAGACAGCATATTAAATTTAATTTATTGAGTTTTTGTACTCTCGTTTTTAAGCATGAGTAAATGCAGATAAAAAAATAACAAATCACTTGACTGATTAATTTCAAATTTGATACAATCTATATCAAAGATGCCATAACTGTGCACAAAAGTCTCTCTTATTTATAGGCATATAAGTTTCTTCGTTTCTGTGTTCACTTGTGCCCGGAAGTCTGAACAAACAGATTTACTGTGAATTGGTTCCATTCAGAATTTGATTTAAAAAAATCTATGAGTTAGTGGAAAGACCATACATCGAATTTCATGCTTCTAGTTGAAAATAATTTAAAACTGTTCTGTTTACAGACATACAGCTATACCATTTCAAAAATGTATTTTCCGAACTCAAAAAGGTCTAAAATGTGGAGATGTATCAGCATCTCGAATTCGAATTTTTTGACTATCAAAATATTTTCTTTTTATATTTGTAGGAGATGTGAGCACTTATAATACCTATAAAAAGACTTATATGAAACTGAGTTTTGTGTCAATATATATTTTCTTTATTTTATTAGAGTGTTGTTGCTTTATACGCCTTTTTAGACATTTATATCTTGACTTTGATGTAATAAAATACTAAAACCCAACTAAACCAGTAGAAATGGCATATTCTCATATATCCGCCATATACCCAAATAAGTCTTACACCATTTATTTCTACTACAGAAATAAAACCATAATAATTAATTTTAAGTTTATTTTTATTGATTTTATTCGATAAGAACTCACAAAATACAATGGAAACCTGTATACAATCTTTCCAGCAATGAAAAACTGGCTATTAAGCACATAATTTAAGTTAGGTTCAATAATAAAAGTATAAGTTTTTTCAAACTATAGCAACTATTTTTCATTAAATCGTGTTTTCTTTCTCTTGAACTGGGAAATATACACCAAGCATATAAAGATTTACCTTAAACAATTAAGTATATGTGGGACCAAACACACCCTTGTGTACCATAAAGTCCTACCTCATGAGGACCGGTATGTTTTAGGACAGTCATTGAGGATTCCGATATCGTTCCAAGAAAACATACAACAAACAGAAACTTCTCCCAATTTATTCTCTGTTTTCTCTTCCTTTGTTATAGCCGCGTTATTTATTTGTTCTCTTTGGTGGTGTTTTGTTTCTATACCTTTTGGCAATGAAGGCTTCCTTTCTGCGAGACGTTTGTTATTTTCTTGTCATTCTTTTGTATACATTCGCAAGAATTCGAAGTTCAAAACTGTGTTGTGTTATTTTTTGCACACAAATAGTTGAATATTGAGAACCTAGAGGATGGGTTTCAAAATGAAGGGTTTTTCAGGAATTCTAAAATACACAAGAATAAGAATGTCGGGATTTCTTTAGTCACGTAAGGGTTTCTGAATATTTTGAACAATTTCGAAATGTTAGTTTTTAGTAGGAAATTTAGATGATGATATATACAATGTTTCACAAATCAGATTTATCAGTGTTTTTAGAATAATGTTTCAGGACCATTTTTTTTCTGTATATCTCTGCTGAACTTTTAACGCCTTATATCCAAAACAATACGTTAGTGAAATTTATGAACTGAGATTGGCAGATTTACTAAAGAAAATAAACAAAATATTAAATTGAGAGGTTTACGCATCATATATAATCACAAAAAAGTTCAAACTTCGCAGAGGAAATCATTACCTTCAGAATGGGGTAGGTCATGAAAGAGTTTTCTTTTTTTTAATTACAAGATTCATTTCCATTAACAAAGTATATTGAAAAAAGAAAAGAAAATATACCTGAGGTGTATCAACATTTAAAAAATTTGCAACATTTCAAAGTATAATTATTAAATGTGTTTAATTAAGATAAATTATTTTTACCTCTTTCACGTTTCTATACCTTTTAATTTGATTTAAGAAAACAGTTTCTTTCTATGAATACTTGCATTATTTAAATTAAACAACAAGCTACTTCCAAAATCTCATATATATACTGCCTTAAAAATATTATAAAAATTATAACATAATCTGTAGAATTCAGTTCATATCTATTATAAAATAATACTCTTTTATAAAACGTTTATAATGTAATAGAAGAAAAAGAAAGCTATTATGATAAATAAGTGTACATAAAAATTAATTATCTAAAATAATTATTGACTAAATTCTCTTGATCGTATTTATGAGATTTCTTTTTATTTTTAAAGATTGAAGTACATTTATATTACTTATTTATAAGTACAATTTATAGAAATTAAAATATTTTAGATAACATTAATGATGCAAATAGATTGTAAAAATTTACATGATTTAATTTTTTCACCTTTTTTCCAACCAAAAGATCTAAAAGACCATTTATACCAAGCTTTTAAAAATAAATATCTATACTTTCTACGATATGAAAGAGCAACAAAAAATATTCAAATTCCTTTGATGACAAAAAAACTATCCGAATGCAAAATATTTCAGTATAATAAATATTGATGCATGGACCATATATAAAATCGATTATTCTGAAAGCTGAATGCCTCAATTAAATTTTAAAAGAAAATGAAGAATCTTTCATAATTCAAAAATCACGAAATCATTTCTAATAGTTGAACTGTAAAAAAAAATATTGATTTCCAATCAATTTTGAAGTCGGTAAAAATAATAATGACTGCTCAAATTCCCCCTGATATTAAAAGAATATGATTCCCCTCGTTCTATTTTTGTTCTTTAATTTTTTTCCTGGTAATTGCTTCAATTGGATGATAATAAGAAATCGATAATCGAAACATTTGACATAGCTCTACTAATTAGAAAATAATTTCCCGTTTTCACTATTAAATACTGAAATAGAACATTTTCAGGCTAATTGGCACTCGTGCATTAACAGAGATCAGATTGATTTCCGGAGTCCCTTCAAAATACTCCTTCTCATAAATATAGATAATGATTGGAAATGTTGGTGTATTGCAATGGTTACAGTTACAAAGGTTAGCTAAGAAAATTTTGTTAATACATGATCATTGGATAATTTTTTTTCAAATTGGATCCAATTCATTCTGATCTAATTTCAGTGATAAAAAAATATTGTATTTATTTAAACAGTCTTAAAATGTATTTTAATATAAATTATATTTTACTTTCTTTTATAGGAAGTATATTAAGAATGAATTATATAATCACCAAACAATTCGAACTCGTGATTTTGATTATTTGTTCAGGTTTCCATAAATTTGGAAAACATTTAAGGAATTATACATATTAATCTATTGACCTGCAAAGATCACGCTGAAACGCTTTCAGTAGACTAGTGATATTTGGTAAATAGTATTGACATAACGTTTGTCGATTTGTAACAAATTTCGAATGAAACCTATTTCTAGGAAGTTTGTCTATTTGTCCGGGACAAATAACTTGAGAAATGGATAGCATTAAGTACACAATTTTAATATCCAAATTCGTTAGACGAATTGCTTTTACTTTTGTGTGCTTGTAGATGAGATAATTCAAAAATAAAAGCTCAAAGATGAGTGAAAATTTCTTATTTTTGTTTCAATATGTCAAAAAATAAAAATAATTCCAAAAGGCATATTCAGTTTTATTCACCAAACTATGAAACGGAAAACATTTATTCGTGGGAATAGGACACTAACAATCTAAGCAATCACGACTTTTATGGTCTTGCAGATGGCCTATGATTTTCATGCGTAAGAAGGTAAATGATTTAAACTTTTATCAAGGGCAAAGCTCTGTTTGAGTTTTTTTTATACAGTTTTAGTTTTCTTATTGACCATATGTAGAACTCAGTGTAGCCTTTTTTGTTTCTTATTCTTTTAAAACTAACAATCCATTCCAAGAACAAAACCAAAATTTCGCGATTAGGCAATTTTTAAATGCTGTTTTGTTAGAGTAGGTATTTATAAAAATACTTATTCACACACCCTTTATTTTTGTGTTTTTGGATACACGATTGTAATGTGAATTTTGTTTTTGCTTTGATGAATGTGGTTTCAAAATACATCCATTTTTTTAAAGTTTTCATGGAACTAAACTATACATATTCAAACAAACTTTAATTCCACTAATTTGAATCATTTGCATTATTATTGAGTTTAGATACCAAATATTAAAACTGAATGTAATGGACATACTCTTTAAATACCCTGTTTATACTCATAAAATATTTATATATGAATGTACTAAAACAATTTGCTGTGTAGTTGCAAAGCGTTAAGATAGACTTCGGTGGGTTAGTTTTGAACGGAGAATAGTTACGAAATAGTTTATTAAGTTGCGATTTTTGACAATTACTAGCAAAGAATCTGTAATGATAATAAGTATTTTCGACTCACAAATAGCCAAAAACATTAAAATTAATAAAACTTGATACTGATCTTCAAATGAATCGTAA
This sequence comes from Argiope trifasciata, assembly GCA_026543055.1. Taxonomy (NCBI): domain Eukaryota; kingdom Metazoa; phylum Arthropoda; class Arachnida; order Araneae; family Araneidae; genus Argiope; species Argiope trifasciata. The sequence goes on from JAPMOQ010038746.1 coordinate 7,250, forward strand.
AATAATATATTATAATATTTAAATATTTAATATAAAATAATATTTTTTTCTAATCATCGTGCTTGCATACCGTGAAAACACACTAATAGAAGGGCCTTGTCTAACTTGGTTTCAAAATTGATACATATTTACATTTTAGATGTAACATTTAAGTATTAATTTTATTGGTGTAGCTTTCTTCGTTTTTTAGCTATCCTATTGTTTTATACCCTAATACCCTATATATTTGATTGAAATATATGAATTTGTAGTTGAAAATACAGTTTTTTTTTAAACTGACAGTACTCAGAGATCTTGGTTGCTTGGACTTTCTGCCCCAAAGCCACCAAATTTCACACGATGAATATAGTGTAAAAATAGAAAAAAGAAATCCGTTAAAAAATAGTACCAAAAGTTGTCGATAAGGAAAAATGTGGCGCATTACATTTTTGCATAAAACATGGGGGAAATTGCAAAATGCAAAATCACGATTATATAGTCGATACCAGGGTTAGTATTTTGGGTTATTACTAAGAAACAGGACTTCTAAAGTGTGGACTTCAAGTGTCAGTTGATTTGTAAAATGCGTTTCACTTTAGCACAGCGTGCATTACTTGTGACTGATGTTAGTGCTTCAACAATATGGAAAATATACGAAAAATTGTTCAATTTTATCCATATGAAATTTGTCTTTAGCATGAATTAAAACAGTGATTGATCTTCTATTAACCTCGTTGCATTGGATTGATTAAGATAAGGGGGCTTTTCAATTAATGCCCGTTCTGCTAAACTGAGCCGCATTTTACAAATCAATCAATACTTGAATTTATTTTCCATTCCCCACTTCTTTTTTTATAACTCAAAATACTGGTGCTGGTGTCGACTACTTAATGGGGTTTTGCATTTTTTTCCGCATGTTTTATGCAAAATTCTAGCTATCTTGAAATGTAAAGCGCCACATTTTCTTCTATCGGCAACTTTAGGAACTTTTTTTTTCAGTTTATTTTTTCTTATGTGGTCAATAGTACTAGTACAAAATTTGGTAGCTTTGTGTCATTAAGTTCAAGCTACGAAGATCTCTGAATAATGTCAGTTTAAGATAACCCCATCTATCTGCAAGGACTTTTCAGTTTTCATCTTTGCACGCATTCAAGAAAGTCAGCAACATGCATATTCGTAATATATATGTAGATAGATAATTATTTAGAGTACAATAATTTAACTTTGTTTATTTTGTATCCAAAAATGTAATAAGTTATAAAAGTTAATAATGATAAAGTAATTATTAGCAATTAATATAAATCAATTTAAAAAAGTTATAATATTAAAGAAGTGAAATGTCTAAGCACTTCTGGGGAGAAATTTTAAAATATATATGGAACTCTATAATTTTCATATGTTTCTATATTTTATTAACATGATTTATTGAATAATTAAGTTTTTTATCAATAGTTTTATAGTGCTAAGATGTTTTTAGTAAATACAACTAAATACTTCATAATCTGTCTTATCTACTTTCTAGACATTAATATAAAACAGTTCTTTTATTTTCTAAATGTGGAAAAAACTAAATGTGAATTGTGTTTTTTTTAATATCTATTTTAAAATTGATTGAATTTCTTAATCTTATTATAATTAATGAAATTAATTATATACTTAAATTGAAATTTTAGGTATATTTAACTTTATTTTATGTCCTAATTAGGCATTTTCCCTTATTTGTATACTTATTGTTATTTAATTTGCACATGAAATAGCAACGAAAAGTTAGTATAGTTTACTTATACTAGTATATAACATGCCCAAGTAATTTTTGCAATAAAAATTATTTCTTCCCATGACATATTCATGAATTTCAAAAAAAAAATATTGTAACAATGCTTATATCAGGCATAATATCTAGAAAATCGAGCTTAGTTGGGCATTTTTTTTTTCTTTTTTTTTTCGATAATATCATGTTATATTTTCGGGTGAGGGGAGAAAAATTTAAATGCTGAACATATATGAGTATTTTTTAATCTTACCTACAAAAGAATTGGTCAATTGAATAAAAAAATGTTATTCTTATAATATGTTATTCCAAACAATCTGCTATATTACAGTAAAAAAATAACAGTTTATTTATATTTACTTACATTTTTGTACTTACGGTAGGTTTTTTCATGATAAAATTAGTATGTAATAACGTCGTCAGTTAGGGAGCGAACAAAAAGATGCTCGCATAATAAGTTATAAAAAAGTCTGTCTCTGTGTGTGCGTGTGCTTTGCAAAATCAAAAAGGAAATCTATATAAATAATATATAGATAAATACTAAAAGTAAAATCGTGTATAAATATAACATTTGATTTAAATCGTTTAAGTCACTTCCGAGAAACACGAAGTAATATATGTACAAAAATTGCTCATTTAAGATTATAAGATAACTATCGGAAAATAATTTTGCAGTTTCTAACATATATCAACATTTTTATTATTATTGTACATGATTTTAATAAAACTCTAATATTGTGAATTAATTTAATATAATTATATTCATATCTAAAGAGAAAAAATACATTAAACAAGAAAATTGATCTTTTTCTAATAACCCATAATTTAATGAATAACTAATTTTTGAAAACCAAAAAAATCTTGAAAGGCCAAAAGAATTCTAGGAAGAAAATAAAAGTGAGATTTGCCTTTTGGTAGAAATATTGAACTTTTTGTTTAATCCATGGTGTGAACAAAGCTAAAATTTTCTTCTTAGAAGCATTTAAAAAATTCTTACAGGCTGCACTCCTGAGAATTTTTCTACTTTCTGGAAAGCTAACTGAATTCACAGTCTTTGAGAATCTAATCGGCTTTAACCAATTCTGCCATACCTGGGTAAAAAGTAAGACTTTTTTTCTCCTTCTATTATTTTTTTGCCATTAAATAAGAAAATACTTTTTTTGTTTCTTTCATTAAGTCATTTTGTGCTGAAGAAATTCTTTTTCCTTTTCTCAAATGTTAATTAAGAATTCTTGACATATTAGGGGTAGTTTAATCGGCTTTTCTGAGATTAAAGCATTATGACTCCCTTTAAAAAAGTGAGCTCGGACTGTTGTGATTTAATACTATTAACACATTTGATCTCCTTGAGAATAATTTCATTAGAATCAGTATGTGTCAGCAATGCTGATGCTATAATAAAAGGGATTCCAGAACTTTTTACTGTGATATCTGCTTTCAATAAGGAAGAAATTGTAAAAGATACTAACAACGACCATCTTCCATTAGATTGATAGTTGGAATTTAGATATTTACAGTAAATTCCTTAATAAGTACTATTAATATTTTCGAGTTTATTACCGTAAATAAGCTCTTTGAAATTAATATTTTTGCAAGCGAAATGTGGCAAAGAGGTGGGATCAATTGTAAAAGAAGAAGTACTTAAAACTTTTGTAAAGGTATTCAAGTTGAGGTATTTACTATAATATTGTTGTTTTAAATAATTTAAAATTTAAAAATTCATTTTATAAAATTCCAATGCTGTGTGTGTGTCTGTGTCTGTGTAGATTATAATTATTGTTATTGGGAAGCAAAAGACAGTGAAGAAATTCTGCCATAGTTTTAACCATCCCGGGAAGGAATAATTTATTCACAAGACGCGCAGACAAGTTAAGTACACCACAGGGGGGTGCAAGAAAGGAAACGAAAAGAACATCTTATGATATAAATAAAAGAAATGATTTTTTATTCATAGCATCTTTAGATTTTACTGATTTTTTTAATTTAAATTTATACTTTTTCTTATCTACAGCATTTATTTTTAATAAATTAATTTTATCATTAAATTTCAGCATATAGGTCTCAAAGACCAGGAAAATTATTGACCTCAAAGCCATTTTTAGAATTTAAACAAATTATGCTATTAAAGTTTCAAGACTGTTAAACGAAAATTTATAAAAATTTTCCTAGCTACAGTAAACCGTTTCCATTTGCAGTTTTGTAGACAAACACCTATTCATTTTTCCAAGTATTTTTTTGAATAAAATTT
>JAPMOQ010038758.1:10418-23550 GCA_026543055.1 Argiope trifasciata
TAATGAATGAAGAATTCATTCATTGTGTACCACTAATGAATGAAGAACATAATGATTTTATTTAATTGGTTGGAAGAGGAACTATCTTCCATGTAGTGTGTGCTTTCGATGATATAGAAAACAAATCATACATGAAATCATGGCAAAACTAATCATGAGATTTTGTCTTTTGAGCTATTTGACTTTTATCGGCTACAGAATTTGTCATTTTAAATTTGAAGGTCATTTTTACCATGGTATCATGTGTTTATTATTGGTGATATATGCGTTCCATTGGAAGTGCACGTTTATGAAGGAAGGTATGATCTAAAAAAAAAAAAACACTTCCGATCCTACATTCCTTCGCTAGAAGCATCTTTTAGAGAGATTCCTATAGGAATACTTCCTATTGTAATGGTTCTCATGACAAGATTTTCGGAAAATTTCTTCAGACTTTTCCGATCATGATTCTAGATACCAAAACTAAGCGCTATATTACATAACAGGATAATTGAAGGGTTTTTATTTTTATTTTAACTGTCTTGCACTATATTGCTAGAAAGTCTCGGAAAAGTTCATGAAGGGCCCTTCTAGCTCAAAGAGGGTCTAAATGGGGGTGAAATTAGTTAAATTAGTTCCTCATTAAAACGAACAACTTTTGTAATTAAAGTTCTTCGATAACAACATCTTAGAAGTCAGAGGTTGGAAAGTGATTTCCAAGCCCTAATTTTCAATGTTTCTATCATCATTAACTGATGTTACCCGATATTAATTTAGATTTAAAGAAATCTACTTTGTCTCCCAGCTTGAACAGAGGATTTTTTAAAAATTCATACATCCTCTTGAAAATGAAAAAGGTGTTAGTAATTGTTTTTGCCATTTGTATGGATACTTATCAGTATTATCAGTATACTTATCCAGTATTTTGTTCCATTCGAAACCAGTAATATAAAAAAACGTCAATTATAGCTTTTTTTTTAGTTCGTCACAATTTTTTCAATCTGAATGTACGAAATAACATTAAATTTGTTTCTTTAGTAATATTCGGCTTCAGCAATTACTTCACCAATTTTATAATATGGTTACGGATTTCCCTCCGTCGGGTTCGTTTCCGTGCGTAGTGGAGTGTATGCCTTAGAAGATATCCAGCAATGAACGGTTTTTTAGTAGAAGATCCAACGCAGAGCGATGTTTATCTACAGGGCGAAGATAGGACAACAAAAAGACTACTATACACAGCCGGGACGAAAACACAAGGCAGCAGACAATAGCCCACAATAACATCAGTAGTCCATACGCAGAAATTCTGTAGCAACAACGTCCACAGCACATAAAATGCCCAGACAAGATTCAGCAGGAGAGGGAATCTTTGATGGATTCTGTCTACGCTCACGTAGATCTCTCTAAATGGCAGAAAATTCCTCAGTCTCGTCTTGCTTTAGCTGCCAACTCACTATTTCAATTCGTGACCCCTTTTCAGTTCAGGAGCGTTTTGTTCACGACCACGATCCAACGGGCTACGAAACACGATACAGGCTTCGACAGAATACAAGAGACAGTAATTTAGCACTCCTTCGTTGCTTCGGTATTCTCCCAACAACTCCTCCATTTAGGACTCCAATCCACGATTAATGCCTTACCTCTCAGTTCAGGTCTACTGATCAACCACCATATCAGCTTCAAATTGCCGATCTTTTACAGCTCCAGGAGGCGGCGAAAAAAAGCTTCTAAACCAATCAGTATCATTTTGGATGTATCTTGATTCCTAATGGACAGATCGGAAAAATTCTTGAAGTTTCAGGCATTATTCATATGTTTTGGCGTCAAAGTCACAAAATTTGTCTCCAAGCTTTGGGATCTCTAATACGACATCCGATACCATCCAATACAGATGACTGTAAATTCGTCTTTTTTATAAAGATACTATTTGCGCTGGGAAGTGTAACTACAGGTTCGTAACAATATAAACCCAGTGACATATTAAAAAATCGTATCCCTTTTAAGAATCAATATTTTCACAAATAAAAATTTTCAGATGGCAATTTCTTGTGAAAACAGCCTCCTCAAACAGAGATGACACATACTATTTCCAGAAATGAGCTTCAATTTAGGGTAATGACCGGTTTGGCGGGAGTTTCTCTGAAAATGAATTCCCTGAAAGCTAGTTGATATGATCATTTTTCAATGGCCATAGAAAAGTGAAATAAAATAGTGCGATGTCATATGGCATCATGATAATTTATTGACTAAGAAGTGAGGATCTTTGACATTTATCCACTCGCGTATTTGTCAATGTCCTCCATAAATATCTGGCTGATTCTTTTTATTTCGTAAAATATCTTTGGGAGGAGGTGGAAAGGATGGAAATAATAAAACAGTTTTGCTCTATCTTTAATAGGTAGCCATATTTGATGTCACAATGATTATTCATAAATGAGTTATCTCTACCTAGTTATCAGTATTTTAAACTGAGAAGAAGAATTGATTTTCTGTTATTTTTGGAAAATGAAAATAAATTAATGGCTGGCATAGCTTCTCGGCCGGTTTTGTTATTTAATCGTCGAGCGGAAAATTTTATTTTAAAAGAAGACTAAAGGTTTTCTGACTTTTATCTTGAAAAATGAAATCTGGAGTGGTTTTATTCAGTTAGAATATTGTTAGCCATAAGTTCTTAGCATCATTTTAAATTAGAAAAATGATGGTATGCTACAAGAAAATGCTGTTATGTATAAAAACGAATATTTGTGTATAATAAAAAGATATTTCTTAGCATATTTTTGACAAAATTTAATTTTTTTTTTTTTACATTAGGATTAGTGACCTACTATTGAATGAGAAAGGATTTAGTGTTTACAGTGATCAGATACTGAGGACGATTCTAGAAATAGCATTTAGTTTCTAATTGTTCGCACCATACCAACATGAATACATTTGATCTTTTTCATTTAAAATCCTCGTCATACAGCCATTTTTATGTGACGTTTACTATAAATATGAAAGTTATGAATGAAAAATTTAATTGGTTATTAAAATTTATAAATAACTTTATTTTTCTTTATAATAACAAATTTAATCAAAAGTCATTCATAAACGAAAACTTTATGCACTATTTCCTCCGCCATTAAATGAAGTCTGTTTAAACAGTCTGACAAAAAAATCTTATTAAAGGAATCAATAAAAATCACTACTTCACACTTTATTCAAGAATTGGATATTTAACCAGCCATTTGGTAAAATTTAATTGAAAATATTGTTTTTGAAAACTATACTGCCATATTCAAAACACATATTTTTTTGTAAAATAAATATTAAAAAGGCATGTATTCTAGGATTAATGCATTTCTTTAAAACTCGGTAAACACCTTGTATGTTAGATAAATTGTAAAATCAAGAATATCTGTGTAGATTGTGGGTTAAAAAGAAAAGAAGGCATTACTTTAAAGTTCATTACGAACTCGTCATGAGCTTTTAACATCCATTATCTGAATTCTTTCGATTCATTGTTGTTGTCGGCAAAATAATTTTTGAATGGGTTTATTAATTCGTTCGTTTTAGTTATAACTTCTATGTTATAACGATATGGGTAAGCATGAAATAAAAAAAAAGAAATCGTTCCATTCCAAACAAATCAAATAGAAAATGCAAAAATAATAAAATAAATCCGAAATTCGGAAATATTTGATTTGTTCTTCTTTCATTCATCAAATAACAAAGATGCTTTTGATTTTGTGAGTTCATTTGTTATTTTCAAAGACAAAATCTTCTTTGATTTTCTACAAACTGGATAGAAATATTTTTAAATACCGCCTCTTTAGATATTGGGATATGCATTTCGAAAATATTAGACTTGAATTATATTTAATACCTCTATAGCTTTTAAAAATGGTTATCAAAAATATTTGAATATATAAAATTCATTGGATTTTGCTTTTTAACTTAATGAGTTTATGTTTTAGAAAAAAAAAGATGAATGACTTGGAATTTTCGTTTGGAATTTGAAACGCACAATTTAGGTGAAAAAAAAAACTACAAAACTATATTTTAATATTCAAATATTTATTTTGTTGAGAATAAATAATAAATGAAAATTTTTTGGCATGCTATTAATGAAAGAGAATCCTACAATTCACAATTATTTCGCCTTATTTTTCATCTCCAAACAAAGTGACGACTATGTCATGATGTGGGAAATGAAGAAATGCAACAAATTTTTTGTTGAAAAGAAAGAATGCATGCTTTTAGTTCGTAACCAACACGAGATATTTTACCCCAGAATTATTTGCATAAAAACACCTTAAGGGCCACGCCGATATGCCGATGATTAATTCTTTTCTTTTGAGTCCGAAGTCTACACAGATGTTCTTGACTTTTAGACTTGAAGATGTTCACCGAGTTTTAAAAAACGTATGAGTCCTAGAATACATGCCTTTTTAATATTTATTATACAAAAAAGTGTTTTGAATAATTGTATGCAATAAAAAAATATTTAAATATTTTTAATTAGTTTTTTTGTGAGACTTAAAAATATTAAACTATACAAAATGGCAATATTATGAGTTAAACAATATCTAATTGACACACATCACATTATAATAGTTTCTGCTATAAAAATAAAAACCTATAAAATTTTTAAAAGTCTAAAAATGTTTCACTGGTATTTTTAATGTTAGAACCCTTTTAACAATAGTCATCATGATATATATTTTTTTCAAGTATCTTGATTAAATCTTTTTCTTTTATCGTCATTGTCATTTTATCGGTCTTTTGAATAGTAGAGATACAATATTTTGAAAAGGAAATTTAACTGCATTTATCAATAGAAAGCATTTTTTCGCTTCATACCATTCTTTGTAATTTCAGTCACAGTAGTCTGTACGGAGAATTTAGCTGATCGAGTAAGAACTGATCCAGAATTCAGATGATCGAATTTAGTAACTGAATGTGCAGAAAAAATTTAGCTACCTCGTAAATGGGGATGAGATGCTTCCGACATGGTAATTAGATCCCGCCAACCTGGTGGGCACAATAAAGGTGCGGTATCTGGCTCCTCTCATTAATGCCGGAACGTACTTTCAACGGGAAGGGTTGGGGCCGGTGATGGCCCTTGGGACCCAACCATAGTTCCCGCCAGTGCTGCAGTAGCGGCGGTTCAGTCCTTCAGCATTTATTTCCAAGTGACTTCGCACGAAAAGGAGAGTTAGTAACTTGACTTACTCGAACAGAAAATTCAGTTGTGATCGCTATTAGAAATGTTTAATATACTATTTACAATATGGTAGTTTTTGTGCTTTATAGAAGGAAATTGAGAGGCTGGGGCTGTATACCTTATATTGTTTGTGCAGAAACTTTGATAGATCTTCAATGTTATTTGCAATATTGCATATACCAAATTTCGTGTGTCCTAATTGCAGCTTTTTTTAGTTATGTTCACATATATAAATCGACAGGCTCTTAATCCTATTACTAACAGGATTGAAGATTTGAAGCGATCCTAGTTATAAAAATACTACAGGCTTGATTTCTATCACCTAGCTATTTACATTTTTGAGTTTTTCTTGTATTCATGGACATGGCAGAATAAATTTCTAAAATTCAATAGGATCAGTAAAATAGATGAAGTAACGAGCAATCAAATTTTACTCTTATAGCTTATTGCATTTTTGAGGTCACAAACACTATTATAACAAATGGGATGGTTCACCCCAAAAGTTTCTCACATACTTTTTAATAAAGATAATATCCCAGTGAAAACCTTGCTTGACACTGGCTTACAATTGTTAGTAAAAATTAATCTTTGGAATGAATTAAATTGTTTTACTAAATCTATTTGTGCAATTATTGGCGAGTGTTTTGGAGATTACCCTCTCGGATGCGTTCAGACATTTCCAAAAAGCGAATTTATGATTAAAATCCGTTTTTCTTAACCTATTGAAAAACAATCGGTTGAGAAAAATATGTCAAGAAAAAATTACACTTGTGATCACAAAATCCATACCAAAATTGATATAATTAATTCATTTGCGTGTTTGAGCTATCGCTCTTACATGTTTCAGAAATTACAAAGCGACAGACAGCCAATCCTTTGTTGTATTTGGCTCAAACTCTGATAAATATCTAGGGGCCGTGGTGGCCTGGTGGTAAAGTCTCGGCTTTGAAACCGAAGGGTTTCAGGTTCGACACTCGATTCCACCGAAGATCCGTAGTGTGAGGGAGTCTGTTGCACGTTAAATCTGTCAGGACAAACGTCCTCCCGCTGGTTGGCGTGGTGTGGAGAGGGGGGTGCCAGTTCAGGTGTCATCCTCGTCATCTGACCGTGGCTCAAAATTACGAGGTCCGTCCCAAAATAGACCTCGTGCTGCTTTGAAACGGGATGTTAATATAACTAAACTAAACTGATAAATATCTAAATCTATAGATGTTAAATCTGTGCATCGAATTTTATCTGTCTCTCTTTGTTCGGTAATTATCGTGTTAAATTATATTCAGACAGATGGATTATCTCCGAACAGACTTTATTCAACCTTTGATATAAATCGGCGAATTTGGTGTAAAGACCGTACATCAAATTTCAACCGTCAAAATGTGTTTGTGTTATGTTTGTCAGAGGCAGACATATATTTTCTAAATATGGGCTTCTTCAATTCAGGGTGAATCAAAACTAGAGATTCATCATAATCTCGAATTCAAATGTTTTGATGATTTCTATATTTTCTCTATATTTCATTATGAGTAAACACATTTTCAGGCCTTAAATAGACTTCAAACTTGGAGATATATCAAAATCTCTCCGTTTTAGAAGATTGCAGCCCTTTCTTTTCGTATATTTCAACAACAAGAAAGCGAAATAAAAGAATAGCAGAAATGCTAATTTTCATTGTCTTTATTGTCTATCCATCATCCTGTTTATGGGAACAGAAATTAACTATTATTTACTCTGACTAGCAGAAATTACTTGCGGTAATCCATTGTCCCACGACAGCCACATCTTCAGAAGTTCAGCAGGCGCGTGGGCGGCATCGATTCTGCTTATTCATTGAGTAAACGCTTTCAGCACGTAGACCTTTCTTCAGGATAACGAGATTGAAACCTCCCCCCCCCCCTTATTCCTTAAGAGGATTGCGTGAGAAGCTGGTCAACACATCGATCTCGGTGGTCCTGTGTGAACATTCCTCGCCCAGAAGATTGAGAAAGTAAATGTTGGGAAGGGGAAGGCTCGTTAAGCCGGATTGGGATGATGAATGATCTGAATGAGACGAATTGATCTAGATTGTGTCCAAACGGGGAGATGCTTTGAAGGAGGCGTTGAATAAAAAAAGACCCTGCATGGCTATGAAGAAGATAGTTAAAAAATATGTTGCTATCTGTAGCACAAAGAATATGTTATAATCATTGTTTTTGAAGACCACGAGTTTTGCATTAAGAGTACATGAGAATTCCTGCTCTGTACATGATAGTATGGAATTACAATTAATTGTGTAATATCACAATAATTTTTTAATGAAAAAGCTAGGATTATAACTATAATAACAAAAGACTACTCCGTCTCACACTAAAACACTCGCATAAATCTGAATGATCGGGATACCACAGCAGCATTATTGGGGACTATGGTCATGTTCTAAGGCCCTCATTTGGTCACAGTCCTCTAAGAGGAACGTACCATAATTGGTAAATAACCAATCCTAACCCATTTCTATAACCATCTGGGCTACGAGACCCAAACAAGATGCTAGAAACCACTCATTTTCATTCATAAAAGGCCTACTGAACGAGTCATGAGGGCCATTACCCGCCACGGTGCAGTCCTTTCCTCTGAAGGCACATGCCGTCATCGACAAAGGAGGACTATTTCTATACCAATTCTGTATTCTATTCCTTCTATATTCTATTCTAGGGTGGAAAGAATAAACATCTTGTTGGAAACTCCTCATCCTAATTTATGGGGTGCCTGCCAGTTGAGTCCTCAGAACTCTTACCAGTTAAGGTATAATCTTTCCTGTAGGAGGCATGTGTTGTCAAAGGTACGGGGTATCCAACTCTACACTGTTTCTATACCCTCTAGGGTGGAGAGAACCAAGCATCAAAGCTTGGAACTTTTCATCCTTCGTTTTTGGAGTGGCTCTCTGAGGAGTACTAAGAATTCTTACTGGTCACAGTACACCTACCATACGCTGTTCTCACTAGGAGATAGAATGATTTTACACAATTTCTGTCCCTCTAGGGAAGCAAGAATTAAACAGCATGATTTAAACTTCTCATCCTCATTTATCAGGTACGTGGTTGAATACTGAAAAATCTCACCGGTTACGGTACAATCTACCGCAGGAGGCACGTGATTGCAGCAGTAGAGGTTAACCAACCTTACACCATTTCTATATACACTAGGGGGGTGAGAACCAAACACCAGGCCGAAAAATCCTTATCCTCATTTACGGAGGGGGGAGGCACTCGGTGAGTCTGATTTTAAGTGTAGCAATTATTTACCCTAGAGATGTTGGATCTCAAAACAAACGCCTTCTGTTTTTTTTACTGTAATATAATTTATTAAGATATTTTAATGATTAAGAACATACTAATACTCAGGTCTCTGCTACTTTTGTATCACAATTTTTCTGAGAATGAAATTCGTTTTCTATATTTTGAAGAAGTTTCATAGTTCAAGTATCGTTTAAGTGATATTTAATCTGAAAATTGCTTTGAATAGTGGATTTTTTTTTAATACGATATCTTTTTTAATAAGGCAAATTTTCTATAATTGTGTAATATCGTTAAAAATTTTGTATGTTGTTAGTGCTTGATTTAGATGTCATTTTAATTTATTCGGTAAGCTTGAAACCAGTTTAAGTAGTAAAAATGAAATATATGACTGCAAATTTTAAGTTATAATGTGAGGATACTATTTTTAATTTTTGAATCATTATTTGTCTTTATTTAAGTTATTACTAGTTTTAACTGATTTGGAACAATCACGAGGCTTATATATATATATATATATATATATATATGCTATAATTAAATGATAAACTATTTACTAATAAATTCTTAAACATATTAATTTATATAGAATTTGGTTGAAAACAATACTTTTGTAAACCAAAAATTATTTTCAAATTTCTAAGATAAAAAACAGTTAATTAATTGAATAATTTTAGAATAGGATTCAATTTCATCAGTGTTTCCCACTTAAGAATGAATGAATTGATATTTCCCCATCGATGGAAAGAGAAAATACTTTTATCAAAACTGTTATTAAACGTTGGAAGGTTTTTTGAATATATTTTAAAAATTAAATTAGTTAATTTCCCCCAAAAAAATTATATTCCATGAAAATAACACCCACGTTGTCATAGTTCTAAATCAATCATTTAAAAAAGCATCTGCTGTCAAAGACGCATGCGTAATAATAATTCAATACTAGTAAAAGCAGGTAAATTTTTTAAAAAAAGCATCTGATTTCAAAGAAGCACGCATAATAATAATGCAATACTGGTAGAAGCAGGTAAACAAATATATAAGATAAAAAGACGATGATGAATATAACCATTTATGCTTTATTCATTTCGTACTTAATTTCAAGCTTCAATTATTCAAAAACCCCTAACGAAAAAAACATCATGGTCTCAAATGATTATAAAATCAGATGGATATATTTCAGAGCTCTAAATTCTTGATAATTTTTAACCATGAAGAAGTTTTCAGCATTGCTCTTCTTTCTTTCATTGAATATCAAAGACTTAATTCATCTTGCGAGAGCTTTATTGTTGTTCTCAAAACCAAGACTTGTTTTGGTCTGTATAGAGATACTTTAAGCAGCAACACAACAGATACTGTTCTATATGAATTTAAAATATTAGACTGGAAATATATCAAAATTATCCGAGACATTTTTAAAAGGTTACCTTAAATATTTTAAAATATGAAAAGGTTTGAATTTAATTTTTCCACTTAATACGTTTATATCTTATTAAAAAATTGAAAGACTTGTTTCGAATTTGAAACAGATGCACAATTTAGGAATGTAAAAATTATATAATCAAATTTTACTACTGAAATAGTCATTTTAGAGAGTTGACAAATATTTAATGGAAATGGTTTAAAGCTTATGCTGTGAATTGAACTTTTTATTTTTTAGTCTGGCATACGTTCAATAAAAATCTGTCGTAATGCTCTACAAAGCAGACTGCTGGACAATAATTAACAAATTTGGCAGCAGTTATTTAATATAATAGCTTCCAAAATCTGAATTAAATATGTAATTATTTGAAAATTAATCGAAGTTTAAAGTTTTTGTCGCTTCCATGTATATTATTGAAGAAATCTTTTATATTTTAAATACTTATTTCTTACTTTTAATCATTAAAATAGCTTATTAATGATATCAATTTTATTTTTATGTGATCCTTCTGATTTTATTTTTTATATGACAGTTTGAAACTCATTTTGCAGCAGTGCTTTTTTGTTGTAAGAAATTCAAACTAACTCTATTATTTCATAAATCTTTCATTCGTGAGCTTATGCTAATGTTGCCAAATTACGTCCTTTGGGCATTAATTCTAAAGCAGAATATTATCGTTTTCCCTTTAACAAATGGTAATGTTTTCATGTTGGAATTCTTTCTGTAAATTGCGCGATGTTTATTATGATTTCACCAGCAAATGGCAATCGAAAAATATAGGCAGATGAATCATGCACAGAAACTCAGTATTTTGGAATAAAGGATTTTAAAATTTCCGATATTTCCTAGTTTCGTTTCAACCATTTGTTTTTCCAGGGGAGAATTAGTCATCAGTTTTGAATTGTATTATTAAATTCTCTGCATTACATTTGAGCTTTGTTCTTTGGTTGTGTTTAAAAACGAATGTCAGATATTTTTTCTTTGACATCATTTTTCTACAATGGTTCTTTATGCATTTGGAAATTTATAAGTAAATATTTAAAAAATTTAAATGAGTTTTAAATTTTTTTTTAAAACTCTATTCACTAAGGGTAAAACTATTTTTTACATTTTTCACAATTCTATTTACTTTTTAAGAAAAATTCGATTGGTTGCTATAAATTAAAAAATTCTAATTTCCCTACCTTAAAATTTAAGACGAAACAACTCATGTTGACTCACAATGGTACAACTATTCTTGTAGTTGACAATGTTACTGGTGATTGACCATTTCTATAACATAGTAGCCATTTACCTGGTTATACAGTAGTAAAAAGGATCCGCATTTGACGGTCCGTATGCATTTAACTATGTGTGGGCGAACGGTGACGTTACATCTGGACAGAACTTGTTTTGTATTCATTGTTTTAATAAATATGTGAACAGTCGGACTTCCTCTGAACAGATTTTACTCAAAATTTGATAGAAATCTGAAGATAGAATTTGCTGAAAAGATAGTATTCCAAATTTTAACCATCCAGCTCAAATTGTTTTTGAGTTATCTTTGTCACAGACATACAGAAGGAAATTAAAAAAAAAATGTTTTGACTCAAGAAGTTTTAAAACTTGGAGATTCATTAAAATCTCAAATCTCAAATTTTTTAAACTTTACTACTCTTTTTGTGCTATATATACAAGATAAGTAACGAAAGCTAAACTAAATTTTACTTAAAATAAAGATTTAGAAATATACATAAAAATTTGATGGAGTATATTTAAAGAACGTAATTAAAAACTCACTTTTCATAGAAATATGACGAAATACCAAAGCCCAATAAAACGGAAGAGATTTAAGTAAGTAAAAATAAAAATAGTATATCTTTAATTAGTGCAGCATTTTTATTTTAAAAAGTAGGAGACAGAAAAAATGCCAGAACTTTTGTTATATTTACGCTTTAATAGAAAATCAGTTTAAGTGCCATTTCTCACAGTTTTCAGTATATCCTAAAAAATCACATTATGAAAATAATTTGTCAGTGAAAATAATTGTGTGTTTTTTTACATCGCTGTTTTAAAAATCCTAAAATGGATATTTAGGATAGAATCTTGTTAATTAAGCCAAATAACTTTTTCCCTGAAATGAGATTATTTTGTTTCTGAGAGTACTTAGCTGTTGTTATGAGGAACACTAACAAAATGTTACCAACCTTTTTTAATAATTTTCATTACAAATCTGCAGCTCATGTTTAAGATTTACTTTTCTCTTTTTAGAAATACACTTCGAAGAATTTATAATTAAATCTTTACTTTTTTTGGACTCCGAGTGGAAATTAATTTTCTAAAAAAAAAAAAAAAAAAAGGAATAGTATTTTATCGTTTGCTCTTAATAGAACAGACGACATTTCGAAGTAATAGCAGTAATAATCTGAACTGATTAAAAATAAATCCTTAATGAATATTTCGTTTTAATTTTGAAACTCTTAATGTGTGCGAGCTTGTACAGAAAATTAAAGAAGAGATATTCATGAGATTATTGTTTCACTAGCTGAATGCGATGACCAGCTGGCTCATCAAAAATATTGGTTGCGTTTAATTTCAATATAATTTCTGACTCATTACTTGATGCCCCTAGTTTCTTCAACAAAGCATTTTTAAGACTCAAATTATGGTAAACATTAAAACCCGTGTTATTTTAATAACTTTTCCATGCGCTTATTATGCACTAGAAGAATTGTTATGCAGTCGACATTATGATGTCATTAAAAAACTCAAGCGCCTGATTGGCCTATTTAACATAACTTATTTTCTGTTACAGTGATGTAATTTCATTTTCTAATTCAGTATTCAAAAGGCTCACATAGTGTATATAATCTTTTTTAATTTTCAGCAATAAAAGGTCATGCCATTAGATACTTGATAACACTGGAAAAGATCTGAAAAAGTGAAACCTATGGTTGAACTTGTTGTTATTAATATCACCCCTCACAAATAAATAATTAAATGAAGATTCAGAAAAAAAATTATGCAACTAAATGAATAACATTAAAAGATTGATTTTAAAATTTCAAGTGATATAGTAATCACTTTTGCATAGAAATATTCCACAGATTATCAAAAAAAATTGCAGCGAGGTATAGATTTCTACAACCCATGCTACATTTAGCCAAATTCGACACATCCAATCTTATATAGCAAACACGCACGCACGCACGCACACACACACGCGCGCGCGCACACACACACACACACACACACACACACACACACACACACACACAC
>JAPMOQ010038768.1:528-13261 GCA_026543055.1 Argiope trifasciata
AGTCGGATACCTTAAACTGTTTATAAAATGTGTTTTTAATGTAGTCGAATGTTTTAAAGTATTTATAAAATGTGTTTTTAATGTAGTCAGGTATCTTAAAGTGTTTATAAAATGTGTTTTTAATGTAGTCGGATATCTTAAAGTGTTTATAAAACTCAGTCCGCACACTTGAAGTGTTTGTTGACGGTCATTGAAACCGTCAACAATGAGAATTTTCCACGAACATGAGATGTTACGAGATTGCAAGTCGAAAAGGGAACTACAGTCATTTGGAATCAAAAGGATTGTTGGGGGGATTAATGGGAATGCATGAAATGAATACATCTTCACAAAATGCCTTCTTTTAAGGATAGTTGTCACATCACTTTCCTCATATGGATTCTTTGATCAGGTAGCATGTAAATGTTGTCTTTTGCTTTTTGCCTCATGTTACTCTTGAGACTAAAACATTTGAATTTCTAATTTGTAAATGGCATGCTTAATCGCTGTCTTCTCTTTCCTCGTTTGTTTACGAAGCATAATTTCGCTAATTTTCAGATGTTTGCAATCAATACAATATAACATTTGTATAATATTGTTTTTAGATTCACTTAATAATTAGCAGAAGTACTGTTTTCATTGTAAAATTTCCATTCATATATAACTTACTTTTAGCGACGTTGACAGTAATTGCATTTTGTATGTGTGAGATCAACTCTGAATAATATGTGCGGTTTGCTTCAGACAAAATAGTGCGTGAATGAAAACATCCTGTGTGAAAGACTATTAATTAATCAGAAGAAACACTTTAGTGCTTTCAGGAAGTATTTTTGATTTTATATCCCTCATATTGACTAAAATTAATCATAAAAATTTTATCTTGCTTGACAATTGTGCGATTAGTTCCGATGGGGTGTACTGTTTAACTTTTGTCAATTACCAATTTTGTAATTTAACCTTCATGGAAATGCAAGCAATAGACTTTATCAAGTTCCATTGCAATCGGCTGAGCAGTACAGCAGCGCATAGGATACGAACAAACAAAGGCTCTATCCCAGTGAACGGTACGCTCTATTTTGGCGATTTTTTTGGCGCCATTTCTTGGGCGATATTTATTTTCTCCTTGGCAACTTCACCCTTTCTCTCCCGTTAAAATATGGTAACCTCGTAATTTGCGCAATAAATGATGTGATGTCATGATGATGTAATTCTTGTTTCATCCAATTATATTCAAAGTTGTAGGAAGTAAGTTTGAATTTCATTTAACTGTTTTGCAGCTTGATACATTTCAATCTGTTTTTCACCAGTGGTGTGGTAAAGTTCTGCATTCTCTTCAATCGTATTTATTTCAAAATTTTTATTTGTTCTAATTTCATTGTATTTTAATTTCTTAATTAGTATTTGTTTTTAATTTTATAGTATTTAAATTTTTGTAATTTCTATTTCTATTGGCCTTTCTGGTTTTTAAAAGTATAATGGCTTTTTCGTCTTTGTCTGGATCGAAACAAGACCGAGTGAATTTGAGGTTTTTTTTTTGAATTGGAAAAGAAAGGTGAGTTGGATGTTGTTAATTATTGTATGAGTGTAGGATTGATTGCTAGTCATTATACTTGTCCTAATTGTAATGAAAATATGAAATTGGTTGAAAAAGGAGAGAATTAAAAAGTAAGTGTATATGCCTTTGTTGATTTTATGAAAGTGCTTTTTGTCTTTCTAAAATTTTTGTAATTTATTGTTGTTTTGTGATATTTTCTTGTTTTTGGTGACTATTTTCGGAGCACGACTCCATAGAATTCACGCTCAGTTTCTAGGTCCAACACGAAGATACATCGTCGGCGTCACGTTTTCCGATGTTGCGATGGCAAACGGTCGGTGTCCCGCTGCGTGTTAGGCTTAGGTACTTGGCGTGTGCTTCGCGGAGTCGTGTTTCGCCAATAGTCGCCAAAAACAAGATGGCGGACAAGGGCGGACGTTCATTGGGAATTAACCCAAACAAAAATTATTTCAGAGTGTGTAAATCATGACTTTTATATAATTAAAAGCGTTTAAAAATAAAATACAAATAAACGAATAACGTCTATAGTATTTCATCCAATAATGTTTCGACTAGAAATAAAAATTTATACATTTTTTTTCAATTAATTTTCAGATTGATACTACGCCACACATGGGAGTCTTCAGGCGTAGGGTTCTAACTAACAATTCAAGGAAAGCGAATCCAACACATAACTAATAAGGCTAATCTGGCCTCAATCGTTTCTCTATCTCCAACAATTTACTATCCTTACACGACAGAGAATATGCGTTTCATGTAAACTGCAACATTAGTCGAATTCTGACCGAGCATGGTCATACAAGTACGATTTCTTGCAAGCGAATTCAAAGGTCCTAGAAAACAACTCCGGTCTTTCCCTCATGATAACAGTGAATCGCCCTGATATTTACCAACATTTGAAGGTCAGGCAGAAGACTAATGATAATAAACGTTACACTGAAACTTCACAGTTATATGATCGAACTTGGATGACATCACCGAATACAGACACCCAGGTAATTCTGATAAATGAATTCAAAAGCCGTTTTGAACAAGGTCATGGCCTTTTACCAACAAAAGTTTAGTGAAATGTGCTGACATATATTAATATTTGAAGGTCAGAGAGAAGAAGAATGACTCTATAAATTGTACGGAAATGATAACATTTGTCGAATCCAACAACAGTCTCAGCGACGACTTGAAGATCATCATATTTACGGCCATGAATGCAAGATTTTAAATGGAAGCGGAAAACATGATTTCAGCTCAATTAGACTATATAATTTCAGTATTAAAAAAGAAAATTCGTTCCCATATGTACTTGAAAGAGTTGATGACTTCGATAACAGAATGGGTATTTTGAGAGCGATTTTAAAGTGATTGGGAATATTACAAATAACGTCAGTTAAAATGCCATCGCCATTAAATATATTTCTATTGGGGATGAATTCTTTAACTGTTGAAGGCTAGGTATTCTATTCTCAGGATATGCAAGAATCTATTGCAGAACTAAAATAATTTTCATTGTTTGTACTAAATATGCTATTCCTTTAAGGCGAATCCTTATTTAACATGCATAATTAATTTTCATTGCAACAAATTCACCAATGTATTAAATGAAATTTTTTAATATTTTTTTGTTTTATGCATTTATATTTAGATAGCATTAGGATCAATTCTTCAACAATATGTTGGGCTTCTTATAGGCTATATGACCAACACCAAATATCACAAAACCAATTATTTCAATTCAATTTCTTTCACCGATCTAATACTCCTCACTTAGACAAAGAAGAAAATTTTTAGCAGCATAATTTTTTTAAATGTCTGATACTATTTGAATATAAAATGTCTGAACAAATCTTTTAGTTTTCCAATAAACGAATCTTTTGAACCATTATCTTTAATATTTCACAATTATTGGCGTTTTTGAGATATACAGTATTATTTCTTTTTTATTTTTCTTAATTTTATTTGGAATAATTAATCAGTTCAGCAGTTTTAGTGCTTTTCCACACATCATATGAAGAAAAGATAAATCTCCGAAAACTACAAGCAAGATTTAGCTAGCTATCGTATGAATTTTTATTACTATTTGTTCTTAATTATTAATTTTTTTCATTAATTTTCCTCATCAGCTGTTAAAAGAATATTTCTTCAACAAGATCTCTCCTAATTACAATTCCCAGCTATAATTAATGAGCAGAATGAGAACTATTGCAAAACTCTCCGCGTTTAATTAAGAACAGCCATCATTTTGGAATTACGTGAGATATTAAATGGCGTCTTTGCTAAAAAACTAATCAAAAGAAAGAAATAAAAAGTTAATATGCTGTTGCATTTGCATTTCGTATTTCAAGAGATAGAAACTTTTCTAAGGACTGACTGCATTTATCTGCTCATATAATTGAGTGCCTTTTCCTTTATTTAAGGTATCGGACTACGTTCGAAAGAATATTTAAAAAAAATTGTATTTAAAAAAATATTTCAAACGAGGATTTTTAGATGCATCGTCAATTGTAACACAAAATACTATAAATACAACAAAGTTATTTGAAATTATAATATATTTTGAGAAATGGGCAATTTTGTTGTAAATTTTAGTGAAATTTAACCGGAACTGTTAAAATTTATACACAATGGCAATAGAGAAATCCCATTTTTCCTTGCACACAAGTTATAGAATATAATGATGAATGAAAGGAATTGAAATCTAAGAAACATGTTGAGATGCAAAGACGTTATAGGTTAAAATATGCCCATATATGTATTTTTCCCCTACATTCACAACTTAATTTTTCTAAAAACACCTATAAATTAAAAAATGTATTTTACCAACAATAAAACTTTTGGTTCATTTCACTGCCCATATTATTTAAAGAGCACACTGAACGATCAATGTAAATACCTCTGTTAGTTTTTGAGATATCATGTTAACGGTGGAAAATTTTTAAGAAAATGAAACTTTAGAAGAAAGCAAAGACACATTTTAGTTTAAATATGGGCCCCTGGATGATAGGTCAGGCCTTGCTTTTCCTAGAAAGGATAAACTGTTTTGGAACGAAGAAAGTTTGATCTTCAGAAATGAAATGGAAAAAAATCTTCTATGTGTTCGATAAACAGTGTTTTTAACATAGTCGGATACCTTAAACCTATTAAAAATCCACATTCGTTGATAAAATTGAACAGAATTTTCCACATATGTTCCTTATTCAAAAATATTATAACCTAAAACTAAAGCTGCAAAAGATGATATGCCTCTTGTAAGGCCGAAAACACAAGGGGGGGGGTGTAAAACGAGTTTAAGTTCATTCCGAAAACTTTAGAAATTTCAGAGTACAATAACTATTTTCACATTTCTTAAAAGTAGTTTTACAGGTACATAATTATCGGCATTTCAGAATTACTATTTCTGAAATTACAATTAATTTTTCTAAATTAATTTATACCTTTAAATAGAATTTATAATGAAGTCTTTTTATTATTCATGTCTTACATAAATTAATTATTTGACAGATTGTTGGTAAATAAAAATATTAATTTGATACATAAAATGTTCTATAACACAAACAATGGCAAAGGACTTATATTGAATGAAATCACAGACCAATTAATTTTTTCATATAGAGTCATGGTTTTTTCGATGTTAAAATATTAACAAGTGAATCTTTTAAATACAGCTTCGAGATTTAATAAATTTGTGAATTTATTGAAATCAAAAATTGTAATTTCTATCGAATTTAATAAATTAAAGAGAAATTACCGTTTGTACAATACAACACTAATTTTTTTGAACTTCATTTCTAGTTAAAGCATTAAAACTATTATAATCATATTACATGAATAAATATCAATAGTTAACTCTTCATATGGGCTTCCATTCCTGTCTATTGATCAATAATTTTTTAGGTATGCATCATGATAAACTGTTGATATATGCTATTGTATTATTGTCAGTAGGAATGACAATCTGTCATGAAGAAATAGTCGTCATATCACTTGTGACTATCGAATCATATTATAAAACTGAAAACAAGTTCAAACTCTTTTTATTACAATACAAAAAATGTTAAAAAAGACATCAAGTGATAAAAAATTCTTATCTATACTTATAATAAAGCTCAATGTGTGTGTGTGTGTGTTGGCGCTCTACAGGCCAGACCGTTGGACCTACAGCTACCAAATTTGGTACATGTATACCTTGGAGGTCAGGAATGTGCACCTCGGAGCCCTTTTCTCGAATTTTTAATTAGAATTTGAATTAATTAAAATTTAAGCGAAATTTTGTTTTTCCGCTATAATTTCCGAAAATATGATCGCATAAACATGATTTTTACATCAATTTAAAGAGTAAAAAATTAGCCTTCTAATGGTATCAGTGTTTTAATATATAACTTAAGCTTCTATTTTTAACGAATTTTTAAAGAAATATTTTAACCATGTTTTTTGCACGTGACTGGATAAAATAAAAGAAATAAAAAATGTGATATTTTTGAAAAAAATAAATGCAACGCAAAGGTTTCTATAATCTTTTACAATTATCTAAATCATTTTATTCAACAAATCTTCTTTATTTATGGTAAACCTGATTGAATTTAGACAGGAAATGCATTGAAATCTCGACTTAATGGCATATTTCTATAATCGTTTACAATATCTGTATCATTAATCCAACATTTTTTTTTTCTTTTTCGGTTTCTTTAAAAAAACGTATTTAATATTTTGGCAGCATCACGGAAAAAAACATTTTTAATTTCAGGCCAATCAATGCCCGGAATTGCTTCAAGGATAATGAATATGTGACTTAATTGAAAATTTTAGAACACATTACTTATGGCGAACCAACTGGGGCCAAAGGCGGCTAGTTATGAATAAGTATAAATTTGCTAAGCAAGTTAAATGGGCACTAACTAAATTTATAAAAAATATCAATATATGAGAAAATGATAGATAATTTATAAAAAATTTAAAAACAAAATTAAAACAATTTTGAGAACAATATATCTATAGCAATATAAGAGGAAACGAAACTAATTATGGAAACGGAACCAAAAACTATTTCTGATTCAAACAAGATTAAAATTTAAAATTCAAACAACTATCATTGTATTAGTGAGCGCAAATGCAGCTATTACTAAAATACTGATGAATCAAATAAATTAGCAGCATGAGTAGAAACAAAACTAATTACGGAAACAGCACCAAAACTAGGAATGGAAACTAAAAAATATTTCATTATCGAACAAGAATAAAATTTTATAAGAACTATTGAAAAACTATCATTGTATGTAGTGAGCGCTAATGCTGCTTCTACCTAAAATACGGATGAATCTGTGTAAATTAGTAATATAGGCAAAATAAAAATGAATACAATTGAATCAAAATTATAACAAATTGAAAAAGAATCCAACATGAAGACTTTTTCAAGGATCACCCACAGGCAAGGATTCACAATAAAGGGTTTTTTTCTGTGAGGAACCGGACAATGCCAACACTATTGACCCCTCGTGACCTGAAAATTCCCCGAAAATTAAAGCCAAGGTGATACCGGAATCAACAGCAAAAAAAAAAAAAATTGTTGCAGTATAACATAAAATATATAAATTAAACACAAATAAAACTAGGAGTTTTTATAAGATGCTATAACATAAAATGTTAAATGAATCCGATTATGGTGTTGGCTAAAATGATTAGTACACTTTAACTTCGTACAGTTTCATAGACTCCATGATATCTATGATTTATAAAACATGCAATCAGGATATATTTAAATTATATATCCTGATTAGGCCGCGGTAGTCTGGTTGGTAGAGCGTCAGTCTCGTAACCGAAAGGTCGCGGGTTCTGTCCTCGTCTTGGCCAAAGACCGCCGTGTTGGCTAATGGCAGTTGGGGCACGTTAAATAGGTCGAGACTGCAAAGTCCTCCAAGTTCTCATAACAAAACG
The DNA here is from genome assembly GCA_026543055.1 of Argiope trifasciata. Taxonomy (NCBI): domain Eukaryota; kingdom Metazoa; phylum Arthropoda; class Arachnida; order Araneae; family Araneidae; genus Argiope; species Argiope trifasciata. The sequence goes on from JAPMOQ010038768.1 coordinate 7,988, forward strand.
ATACCTCTGGGGGTACTGAATCATGGATGAGTCGGGCTCTGATTTGGATATAAATTCCGACCTGCTGATGGATGAATGAATGTATGAATGAATTCGACCACCCCCTAAAAAGGGTTGTGTCGTGTGTGTGAACTAGAAGTCGGACTTCTGCCCTCTGGGTGCTCAGGGTCTTTACCCTCAGAAGCTACTGCACCCCCTTTCCGTGAAAAACACGGACACGACAACAACAACATATATCCTGGTTATTTATTATAGCTTTTCTAATGAAATTTCAAATGCAACATTGCGGGCATAAAGGTTAAAGAATGGAAATATAGAGGTCAAATATTGAAAAGATGAATGAATTTTATTAATTACTTAAGAAGTTGCATAGTATTTATTATTCTCGTTTTAACATAATAAAAATTCATACATAAATACGATGATGTGATAAGGTTAATTCATATTTTAAAAAAATCATAAAAGTGTAAGTGTCTGAAATCTTTGGAAGATCAAATATTTCTAAGAATGTATTAGTTTCTCTAAATATTTCTCATTTAATGTATCCGACTACGTTAAAAACATTGGCCATCGACAGCATGGATGAAAGTTATTTCTTGTAGTTTGGAACTTTAGTAACTTTGTTTTAGTAACTTTTTTGGAATTTCTTATTTCCAAAAAAGTTTTTCCTTGGAAAGGAAAGGCCTGACTTATCATCCAGGGTCACATGTTTTTCAGCTAAAATTTGTCTTTAACTACAATTTCCACAAAAAATTTAATTTTCGTAAAAACTCTCCACTGTTAACATGATACCTCAAAATCTGAGACACTAGCATAAGAATTATAGTGTGTCTTTTAAATCATATGGACAATGAAATGAACTAAAAGTTTTATTTTTGGTGAAATACCTTTTCATTTATTGGTGTTTTTAGAAAATTTAAATGGTAAATTTATGAAAAAAATGCACATATACGTATATTTTTAACCATCACTTCTTGGAATCTCAAAATTCCTCTTAGATTTTGGTTCATTTCATTCATCATTATATTCTATAACTTGTGTACACAGAGAAATAGGAATTATTGCATTACAATTTTGTGTAGAATGTTCATCGTTTTGGTTAAATTTCCTTAAAATTTCCTATACATTTTCCTATTTCACAAAATGTATTACATTTTCAAATAATTTTGTTGTATTTATATTATTTTGTATCATAATCGGAAATACATCTAAAAACTGTAGTTTCAAGCTTAAAAAATACAATTTTACAAACACTTTGCTTCAAACATAGTCGGATACCTTAAAGGTGAGATAAATAAATGATATAAGGAATTCGAATCATCCATATTATCCATTATTGCAGTTTTAACGTAATAAAAATTCCTACACTAATAGACTGATGTGAATTTATTAATTCATTTTTAAGAAATCATAAAGGTGCAAATGTCTGAATTTTTTAAGATAAAATATTTTAACGATTGCAATGGTTTCCTTAAATATTTCTGAATTGAATGTTTCAAAATAATTGAAATGATGATATCGTGCCCGTGTTTCCACGGAAAGGGGGTGCAGTATCTTCTGAGGATAAAGACTCCTGGGCACCCAGAGGGCAGAAACTTTACTTCTAGCTCAACACACATTCGCTTGCACAACTCCTTTTTACATGGGGACACATTAATACATCTCACGGATAGAATACAGAATAACCATGCCCGAACAGAAACTCGAGCCCAGGACGCCCGGATCATGGAGAAGAAACTATACCCCTATGCCAGGCCACCGGCAAAAATTGAAATAAAGAATTTCAATAATCTTGAAAATTAAATAAAACAGTTTTAAAGCCGAAAAAATTATTCGTAGCTGATAAATATATTAAAATATTTCAACACACTTATGCTTCAAGTTTATTAATATACTATTGCAAATCCCCTCTCCAAAGCAGGGATTATCCAAAGACGCTTAAAAGAAGGGGCTGAGTTGTCAGGGGGAGACAGAGTTGATTGGAGAGTTGCTTAAGGAGTGCCTTCTCGAGTGGTTTAGGAGATTCAGGAATTTTAATTTCATCTCGAGCGAACAATTAACGTTTTACCGGAGATAATCGGGAGTGATGAATTTCCCATTAATGAATCTTGAAAAGAGAGTGAATGGACCTATGATTAAAGGGAAAAGGTTAAAATTATTTTAGAGGAGTGAGATAATTGTAATGAAGATTATATGTGACGGGAATTCCTATTAAGCTTTTGTCTTCTATATAAATAAATGTTTGCTCATGTCTCTTATGCATTGCCATACCACTCACCCGATTGCCATGAAACTCTGACAAGTTATTACTTGCTCTTATGGGATGGTTATGGGCAGAGTAAAATTTTCTAATACATAAAAATATTTTTCGATCTATTAAACAATGATTAATGAATTTTTGTTTGTTTGTATCGTATGCGTTACCATGCCACTCATCCGATTGCGATAAAACGCTGACTTACGGTATGGTTATAGGCATATTAAAACTATGTAATGTATATGAATAAAAATGAATATTTGTCTGTACGTCTTTTACGCGCTGCCATGAAACTTTGACTACTTATTACTTGCACTTTAAATATGCGGACCGAACCTAAAAAATCCATGACTGGATGCTTACGAGAAGGACAGTCAATAAATTTATTTGTTTCTTCTGAAGACGGAAAAAAATACTTACCCTAAAGCTCTTGAATAACAAAGTAAGAAAGAATAGAATAAATACTACACTGGAGTGACAAAAGTCATGGGATAGCAATATGCAAATATACAGATGGCTGTAGTATCGCAGAGAAAAAGGATAAATGCGCAGTTCGTTTTCCAGAGCTTTCATTTGTGTTCAAGTTCTTCATGTGAACAGGTTTTTCTTGATTTATGGCGGCAGGTCGAGAATTAAATGACTTTGAACGTGGAATGTTAGTTGGAGCTAGACGCATGGGTCATTCCATTGCGGGTATCATTAGGGAATTTAACATTCCGAGATCCACAGTATCAAGAGTGTGCCGAGAGTATGGAATTTCAGGCATCACATCCCATCATGGACAGCGCAGTGGGCGACCACCTGCACTTAACGACCGAGACCGCCGACATCTGTGTAGAATAATCAATGTTAATAGACACGCAACACTTCGTCAAATAACTGCAGAAATCAATGTGTGACGTATAAGGAACGTGTCCGATAGGACTGTGAGGCGAAATTTGTCTTCCTTGGGCTATGACAGCAGAAGACCGACTCGAGTGCCTTTACAGACAGCACGACATCGCCTTCAGCGACTCTCCTGGGCTCGTGAGCATATCGACTGGTCCCTAGACCAGTGGAAAACCGTGGCATGGTCAGATGAGTCCCGATTTCAGTTGTTACGAGCTGATGGTTGAGTTCCAGTGTGGCGCAGACCCCACAAAGAAATGGACCCAAACTGTCAGCAAGGCACTGTTCAAGCTGGTGATGGCTGCATAATGGTGTGGGCTGTTTTTACAAGGCATGGACTCGGTCCTCTGGTGCAACTGAACCGATCATTGACTATAAATGGTTATGTTCAGCTGCTTGCAGATCACTTGCAGCCATTCATGGACTTCAAGTACCCACACAACGATGGGATTTTTATGGATGACAATACGCCATGTCACCCGGCCAGAACTGTTCTCTATTGGTTTGAAGAACATTCCGGACAATTCCAGCGCTTGATCTGGCCACCTAGATCGCCCGATATGAATCCCATCGAGCATTTATGGGACATCATCGAAATGTCCGTCCGTGCCCAAACTCCTGCACCATCCACACTTCTACAATTATGGACGTCTATACAGACAGCATGGCTCAATATTCCTTCAGAGGACTTACAGCGACTTGTGGACTCCATGACACGTGGAATTGTTGCACTTCGCCTTGCAAAAGGAGGACCGACACGATATTAACAGTCATCCCAGGACTTTTGTCATTTCAGTGTATTTACACTTCTCCTTTACATGTCATTCAACTTCAAATCAATGCATTTATTTCCGATATGAAAATAGATGATATTAATTCCATCATTCCTACTTACACAAGATATCTATTTCAAATTCCAAACGATATTTCCAAAATGATTTCTTTTGTGGTAGCAAATACAGGAAAGTGCCGGGTACCAGCTAATAGCTGTATAAGTCTTTATACGAATGAAGTTGAGATGTGATTTGATAAGTTAAGGCGTACACACACACTAGAAGTTTTTTTTAAATTTTAAATTTAAAAATCCCTTTTTTTAGAGTAGACCATTAATATATGTTTAAACTCGTTTCAGTGAGAAAAAAATCACATGACACTAATTTATAATTAATTTAATATTGTTTAATGAACTAATTAGAATTTTTTTTAAAAACATATCTTCAATTCTAATTTCTACAAACACACAATTGAAGTTGGTAACTATGCCTAATATTAGTCTTCATATCGTCTGCTTCAATCAAGTTATAAAAATATATAGTCTTTTTAAAAAGATTTCATCAACGATGAATAGAAAAAAAATCTAATTTTTTCTGTAATTTTAACATTTTAAATTAACATTTTAACTAACATTTAACATTAAAAATTTAAGCACTTAAATATAACTTTGATTGCGGTACAAAACATCCACTCTTTGATATTATTTTGATATATAAATAACTGTATTTGATAAAGTTTCTGTTAAGTTATAATTGTTTGAAAGGAGCAATATAGTAGAAAAATCTCATTCTTCACAGAATGTGTTTAAAAAAAACCAAAACTAGAGTTTTAAGTAAAAGAACCTCAAGAAAAGTCTTAATAACTCGTGAAATCTTCCGACTATTGACAACATCTTGGTATCATTTGAAAGCTAAAGGATCAGAAAACAGTTTAAAGGAAAAAAACATTCGACATTTCGAACGGATTTTGAAGTTTTAAGTGTGTACGTCCACTTTAAGTGTATGATTTACTGAGTAAAATTGCAAAAGAAAATACTTGAGTATTGGAAAATATTATTGAAACTTAATAACTTACAACCATGCACAAAACTTATTGTGCTCAGTCTTTACCTTTTATAAAAGCTATGTCTGGAACGAAAAAATCCCAACCTTCTAAAACTATTTAAGGTATCCGACTACGTTCGAAGGAAAACTTTTGAAAAATTGAATTAAAAAAAACTATTTAAAACTATAGTTTTTAGATGTAGCTTCAATTATAAGACAAAATCTAATACTATAATAAGAGGAATGGTTGCCAAGTCGAAAATCACCCCAGAATTAATAAACTCCGGTAAACTTGGGGGTCTGGGGTTTTTG
>JAPMOQ010038779.1:0-10036 GCA_026543055.1 Argiope trifasciata
TAAAAAATATATAGGTTCCTATTTCAAAGTTTGTTTATAATATTTGTAAGAGGTCCTAACACAATCAAGAGTAAATATATAAAATATAGAAAAGCAGAAAAATTGTTTCATGAAAAGGAACAGGTTCTGCAATTTTTTTTCTTTTATTAACATGATCTTTTGTTCAATAAGTTCACTAATTAACCATCTTGGCTTAGAATATTTTATGATATCTATGAATTTTAACAAAGACAACAGCATTCTAATATTGTCATTTGAATTGTTGAGTGAAATCTTAAATACCTCCAAAACCAGATCGAAGAAAAAAATTGTATAATATCGTTGTCATTTTTTCGCAATTCACAAGTGTAGTCATACCTACAGTTATTGTTTACTTCTTAAGTATTTCTAGCCTTAAAAAAGGTTAAATAAATAAAGATAAAAAGGAGTAAATAAAGTCCATCGATTTTCAGTTAAATTGCAACATCATTGAAAAAGAATTAGCTGCCGACATGAATTTCGTCTCTTTTAAAAACATCTTAAGGAAAAGAAACATTATTATGATTGCCACTAATTCAAGTTAAATCCGCTATGTCGGAAGTCCAGGATGTCGCAATTATAAATTACTGACACACCAAAGAAATTTCCTTTTTTTTCAAGCAGGATTCTGAATGCTTTTATTATTTGTCAGCGCGTTTTAAAGAATATTCAATATATTCAGAGTTTATTTCTCTTTTTTAAGAAAGAAACAGACAAGAAGGTGAATAATTCCAAAAATAATCTCAGAATAGGTTTCTCCTACAACTATTTTTTGATATTATCATTTTTCTTTCACACAGCAAAGAATCTCTAAACGCCTCATATGGAAAAGTATGCACAGGAATATAAAACTCTTAGCTCGCAGGTCTGTTAAATATCAACTGAAGTAACAATGTAAACAATGTAATGTCCCTTCTGCTCATTTGCATTACTCAATTGTTCTTTAGTTCCTTAATCTCCTTTCGATGATGAAACAATTTCATATTATCAAAATGAAAGATTTTTCAGATGTCCAAGTGTGATTACATCGGCCGACATAAACTGCACACACAGCTGTTCGTGCCTTCATGCATTGAAGGGCTACCAAATATGAATATCCAATCATCAACCATAACAACAGTTAAGAGTACGAGCTTCAAATCCAATCATTTCAAAGAATTTATTGGCACAAGTGGCGTAAGATTGAATATTAATTATAACTGGAAAGTGAAAAAGATTTAATTCAAGAAGAGTTTCATGAAACTACAGCAACCAATAAATGAATATTTCATGAAGACGTACAGATGGAGGACAGATTATTATTTTTATTAGTATGAGCGAATATTCAACCACAGTCCCTAAACAGCCTCCTCAGATAAACAATTCTTTAAATATTTTTTGTAACGTTGAAAAATTGTTATTAGATCAGCAAAAAAGATCTGAATACTTTCTCCTAATATTGCATTGTATGTGAATATTATGCAAAAAACAACCCTCCGGTAATTGAACCTACAAGCAGGTGAAAGTATTTTGAAATATTTCATTTCTGGAGAGGAGTTAAACGACAAAAAAGCAGTATAAATACAATGATCCAGTGGCGCATTTACAATAACCGATGATTTTATAGGTCGTCTCCTACTCCTAAAATTATTTAATGATGGAAATTAAGTTTGTTGTTACCATTTTCGATATATAAATAGAGGTACTGAAGTGATTCCAATACCCAACATAAGCTGCAGAAAATTGCTTTTATATGAATATATTCCGGATTAAATTACTATTATAGTGACAACTTATTAGAGCACAAACCTACAGTCCAATCATTTCAGAGAATTTACTGGCATGTTTGTCTGTAACAAGTTACACAGGATTGCATATCTACGGCTACAAATTGCATCCACAGCCTCTCCAGAAGGAGTTCCCCAAAAAAACGGAACTGTCAAATGTTTCATGAAAAGATAAAGATTTAGAATATATAATTATTTTTATTATTGTAAAACAATATTCAACTGCATTCACTAATCAACTTAATTAGGCTCAAAAGCTTTTAAAGCATCTATTAATTAGTTTAACGTTGAAGTTTTAAAAGACGTTTAACGTTAAGAAATTAAAACAGGAAAACGAAAATGGAATCATTTGTCTTAATTTTGTATTTCATCTGAGTATTATATATTTTAAATTATCTTGCTTTCTTATGCAAATAGTTTATTACAGATTTACATGTTTTTAAAATTATTTTCTGATTGTATTATTTCCGACTCTTGAATTTATTCTATATTCCACATCTCTTTGTTTTAACATTGGTGTCCACGATTGCTTTTGTGATATTTTAATTTGGGAAATGAATATATAATTGAAAAGATTTAACGCGCTTTGTATTTTATTACATCATCAGTATACGTTTCAATCACATGTTTTACGTATCACAGATAAATCTGATTCTTCACAACTTTAACAAATAAATCCCTTAAGAAATGATCTCTTATTTACATTACTGGAGAAATTAATCATGAATATTTTATACTATAAAGAACATTTTTAGAATAAAAGGAATATTTAGAGAATATTTTTTACCTCTTGTGTAGTTGTGAGTATATGAGACGAAATGTCTTCAAGACTGACATTGCGGCGGCACTTCAATGGGAATACTGTTGTTATCAAACATTCATTATTTTTATGTTTCTCTGAAAAATCTCCAAGGAAAAATGCACCAATTTGTAGACTTATTACAAGTTTTTATTCCAACAGAATATACTTTTTATTTCTTTATCTTTTTAGAAGCAATATATGCTCTAATCTAGTTCTGAGAATATTTACAATTCCAAGTGGTACTCTTACTGATCTCGAATAATCTTATTCACCAGTAAGTGACGTTAAACGTCTCGTGCAGTACAGAATAATGCTTAAACTGTTTCAAAAATATATATAATTTATATTAGAAACAATGTTCACAAATTGTATCAAAACTACAAAACCGAAATGTGAATACTATTTTGTGCGTATTATATTACATGTTAATATTATATGTTTTTATTATATTTGAATTCATCTATGAATGTTTGAGTTTATATTTTCAAACGTTTCGATTTGTTTCATTAAGGTTCATCTTCCCGTATTATTCTTATATTCCACATATTCTTTCTTTATCATAAGGTTTTGTTTTTTGAAATATTTTTATTTGGACAAAATTAAATATATTTTTAAATACTTTATAACGCTTTTCTTTTAATTATCAATGTTAGTTACAATCATATGTCTGACCAGACTTCTACCAGATTTCTTCTTCTTGGACTGCAGTGTAAAATTCTCTAAAATGTAACAAAATTTATTTCAAAATAATTAAGAAGTTTCTTCGAGGTACCAAAAAAAAGTAGTTTTGACCTTCATGTGTGGCCCCACACTTCCTTACAGAACGAACAGCGAAACTTTGAACATACATCAATTTTTTTTTCATGAATTGTATATACTTTTATATTCATGCCGTTTAGAAAAATGCATCAAGACTGCTTTGAAAAGTAGTTGCTTTCATAATATCTTTTTTATATTGTAGTGAATACAAATAATTGTAACCTATGAGCTGGTCCAGATCTAGTGCGACGTAACCAGAAACTATTCTCGTGCATCGTAATCTTAATCGTAAAGGAAATCAGAATAAAACCAGATATAAATATCCAATCAATCAATCAACATTCTCTTCTCTTTCTTCTGATAGTCGGCACGATGCTAGGCTCTGCTCGTAGGATGTATATATTTGTGTTTAATACTGGATAAATAAATTATTTTTATAAGAATGTTTAGTGATTGGAGCCCCAAAACAGCAACCTTCTATTTCCACACTCAACATGATCATTTCAATCCTTACAATATCTAAGAGATTCTGAATCATAATGTGTTCAGAATATGTGTAAGAATATATGTGTTCATGAAATTGTAATCGATTTCTCTCTGCATTTCTATTCGAACAACAACCACTGTTTAATTGCATGTCCATTTATGCTGAGAAACAAAAATGGTACCTTGCATAATATTGTAATTTATTTGAAATGCATTTTAAATAAAGAGGAAATCTCTGAACCTGAGAAGAAGAATCAGATCTCTAGTAGGGAGTTTACATGTGAGGAAGAAAATTTATATAATAGTGTAAATTAATATAAAACACCGAACAAATAGACATCACAGAAAACGTTGATTAAATCACCAAGCACGATAATAATTTAAAAAAATTACGCAAACATCATCAATTCTGTCTTGATCCAAGCAATCGGAAAAAGGAAGATATTTTTTTCCCTTTACATTTCATGAGCCATTCCCGTCATATATTCGCTGTTTTAATCTAATCCCAAATGCATTCGGTCCTTGCGGATATCTTAATGTCACAACGATCCACAATGCAACAGAATGCGTCCTGAATGCTTCATTCCTCATGACCAAGCCAACATCTGTATTAGAACAAAATGGGTTTCGTAGTGTCGCTTCCTCCTAATGATACAGGATTAAAATTCAAAAAATGGTTTGTCATCTCAAAGAAAATCAAGATCTGCGCGGACTTAAATATCACTCTTCTCAAGATTAATAATGTATACATACATACATTTTTATTTATTATTATTTTCTTGTTTGTACATAGCAGTTATTTCTATTGTTTTAAAATTTGCTCTGCTCTTTTTTTAAATTTCTGCCCTTAATTCCAGCAGCCGTTTTAGTTAATAATTTTATGATTGTTATTTTCCTGAATTTTGTAATCACGGACAAATTATTTTGTAGACTACTATATTTTGTAGATACTAGGTATTTTGTAGACTACTAGGACATATATACTAGGACATTTTGTAGACTACTATAAGTTCTCAGTTCCTCTTTATAGCTTGATTAATAATCCAATGCCAGTTCCCTTTTTAATTTTAAACAGCTCCTTGATTTCTACCTTTTTTTATTACTCTATATCAAAGTCCTTTTACCAAATTGCAATCAATAAATGTCAGACGTCGAACAATTAGGGTAATATTCACAACAAGAATTATTACATGAGCCTCTTTCGATGTCTCTCCCACTTCATGCTCATTACACTGTTTTAATAACCAGTAAGTTATAGTTGTAGTGGCATGTGGTGGTGTTGTGCGTTAAAAGTCACATGGAGTTACATAAATATGGCTAAAAAGAGAACCTTGGTCCAACTAGATAACTCCATTAAAAATTTAAAATTTGAATATGAATAATAAGCGTAAGTGATGAATGTAAGTGTAAGTGAATATGAATAAATATTCACTCATTTATACTAATCCCCCCTCTTAGATTGACCCGATTTTAAAGCATCTATTAACTATATCATGTTACAAAACGGTACTCACACATTCATCTACATCAAGAAATTGGAATAGTTCCTTAGGAATCTGCAATTTATGTTAGATATGAGGCTCCATTTATTAGCTATTGCAATTTAAACGTGAGTGAAAAAGCAGAAAAGCATTTGAAAACTTTCGAGATATGGAAACTATAATATAGAAATTTAACCTCTTCTATAAAGGAGAATATATAACCTGAAATGCCTTTAAGATTGACATTTCTTGAGACAAAATAATGAGACTATTGCCCCCATCAAATATTCATTATGGTTCAGTTTCTCTGGGAAATTACGAAGAAAATGCAGTGATTTCTAGACTAATTACAGATCTTTATTCAAATAGAATAAGTAACTGATGTCTCCTTTTTTAATTCCATGGATGCACTTTGTACTTTTATTTAGCTCTGAAAATAGATAGAATTCCTCGTTAGTCACAATGATCAAGTGTAAGAGCATTTACCAGTTACTTTTATAAAATCTGAAAGATGTGACTGATGTGAATACTGTAAAGTGTAACTGAAAAAGAATCTGCCAAGACAAAGTTTCATGCAAGGGAACAGTTTCAGATTATTTTATTAACTAAAAGGATCAGCTTTTTGACTAAGTTCAACTTTGAAACCAATCTTTATGTAAATATTTTAAAATATCTATTAATTGTAATAAAGACAAAGCTCAGATACCCTAATTAGAACTGCAAACACGACCTCTAAATAATATTTCCAGAATTATGTATGAATATTTTATGTTTATATTTTATTTGAATTCCAATAAAAATGGTTTAATTTATATTTTCACACGTTTTCAGTTATTTCATTAAAGTTTATTTTCATGATTCTTTAATGTTCTTTCATATTTGCATCTTTTTGTTTTACCATAAGATTTTGTTTGAATAACATTTTCCATTTATCAAAACTAATTATATGTTTACATACTAATATCTCGTTTTTTACATTATCTATGTCCATTAATATGTACATTCCATTAATATGTTTTTTACATTATCTATGTCCATGTATGCTTGGTCTAACATCGATTTTATGCTTCTCATCTGATCATTTCTCTAAAATGAAAATGAAAATAATTTCAAAACTTTTATAGAAAATGCTTCGAATTAACAGAAAAAGTAGATGTGATTGACAATTATGACCCGTCACTTTCCCCAGAAAGATTAAAGCAAAACGTCGAAGTCATATCCAAACTTGTTTTTATGCAATGTATACACAATTATATATAAGCCGGCAATATACACAGTTATATATTGCAAACAAACGTGCAAGACTGCTTTGAAGATTAAATTATTCATATCATGAAGGAGCAAAGTTTCAGAAGCTTCTGAATGAGAAATTTATAGATTAAAAATTAATATGTTCGTCGAAATGTGATGTATTCCTCTCTGCTTTATATTCCGAACTACAGCCATTGTTTAATTGCACATTCATCTGCGTTGCGAAACCGAAATATTTGCGCGATTATAATTGAGACACATGAATGAGTGATAAAGTTTTATGAAATTGAAAAGATTCAGAATATATTATTATTATATATGTGAAGACAATCTGGTCACTGATCCGAAATAAAAGAGGTATATCTCCCTTAATAGAGAATTCTCAAGACTAAATGAATCATACTAAATAGACGAAAAAAAGTGACTTCTCTTATAATTATGAATAAATGACAATAAAAAACTCAAGTATTTATTTAAATTGCAATAAATCTTCGAATTGTGTAGCTGGATCCTGACCACTTTGTGAGATGGAAATTTCATTTACCCACTTCTACATCAATCACTTTCAGCGAACAAATAGGATCAATGGAAAAGAAAAAAGCAACGAATTCTAATCCTTTTACATTGTGTCTTTACAACTGAATATATTTCTACTATCGGCTTCTTTCTCTCAATAGAGACAATATAAACTCCAATCTAGCCCTATACTCTATTCTAGCTTATGAAATGCATATATTTATTTGCTATGATTCAAACAATCACATGTAATTAGATTCAACAATCAGTTCTTTTTAAAGTATTTAATCGGAGAGAAGGGAAAGAGAGTTAGAAGTTTCATGAAAAGGAACGTTTTCAGAATATATTATTATGATGTAATCTAACACAATTTCTACAAGAAGATCTCCCACAGTAGAAAATTAACACAACATGAAAAACAGTAATAAATAAATTACTCAGTATTTCCAGCCGCAACGAATAAAATGCATATGTTTATTTGCTATGCTTCAAATAATCACATGTAATCATATTCACCAACTAGTTCAATTTAAAGTATTACTTCAGACGAAAGAGAAAACGGATTAGAAGTTTCATGAAAATTAACATTTTCAGAATATGTTAATATGATGCAAGCTAAAACAATTTTTACCCCACAGTAGAAAATTCCTAGAACGTAAAAAACAGTAATAAATAAATTACACAGCATTTCTTGAGACAACAATTAATGGTCAGCTCTAACGCCAATTGTTTACCACGAAAAGAGTCCTTTCAAATGCTTAGGTTATATTACAAAAGAAGGATGCATCGAATTATAGTCAAATTATTCGAAACCATTCAAACTAAATAAGCCGAAGATGCCAACTTTTTTTTGTCAGCTTATAAGATTATAATTTGTCAGCTTATAATTAGATTCAACAATCAGTTCTTTTTAAAGTATTTAATCGGAGAGAAGGGAAAGAGAATTAGAAGTTACATGAAAAGGAACGTTTTCAGAATATATTATTATGATGTAATCTAACACAATTTCTACATGATCTCCCACAGTAGAAATTTCCCACAACGTGAAAAACAGTAATAAATAAATTACTCAGTATTTCCAGAGGCAATAATTAAGGGTCAGCTCAAGCGTCAAATGTTTACAGCGAAACGAGTCATTTCAAATGCTTATGTTATATTACAAAAGAAGGATCCATCGAATTCTAGTCAAATTATTCGAAACCATTCAAACTGAATAAGCCGAAGATACCAACTTTTTCTTGTCAGCTTATAAGCAATATTTTCTCTCTAATCGAGATCAAAGAGATTAATCCAAAGAATAGAAAATTACTTTTTATCATTTTATGTACATTTTCGCAGTGTCATTTGTAACCTATTTGCATTACTCCATATTATTATTACAAACAGACCTGCTGAATATTCTTTTACCTGTCACCCAGAAACTGCTCTCCATAGGTTTCGTGTGAAAACATAATCAAGATTATATTAGTTAGCCATATGTGCTCTTAATACTAGTGCCACAATATGCAGTATACATGTTTTTAAAACGTAATATTAAATATTAAATTCACTTAGAATACGTGTTGACAAGGTGTAAAAGTATTTATAATTTGTTGGGAAGACAAAATTATGAAACGTAACTTGAAAGGCAAAGCCAAATTTCAATGTTTCCTCTTTACATTATATATCTTCATGTCAATTGATTTCTTAACAAGTATTTTATTTATAATTCCACGTGCTTTCAATTGTTTCATTAAAGTTGATATTATCGAGTCTTTAGTTCGATTTTAAATTCCAAATTTTGTTATTTTATCAAAGAGTCATATCCCTGTATTCTGTGAAATATTTATATCCAGATTTTTACTTTAAAAATCAGTATCCGTATTCACCTTATGCTTGGAACAGCATGATTAAATGCTCTATTTTGCCAAATATAGTCTTCTCTTTTGAGTGCAGTACCTAAGGCTCTAAAATATGAACCAATTGATTCCAAAATATTAAAAGAAAACTTTTTGAATTTCTGAAAAAGAAAAATTTGAAAATGTTTTTATTTTCCTTCAACTTTTATGTAATTTGTATGACATGCAATTCATATGATAACATCTCCTCCACATGCATCTCAGGGAAGAAAGATCATAAAAAAATACCGCAGGTGCGTTGTATTTTTAAAAAGGTTTTTCTTTTTATTAATCATTCCTATTTATAATTTTAAAGTTCACATGCCGCATACTGGAGAAAAGAGTTTCACGAAGAGGAACAGATAAAGAATATATTATTATCTTCAGATGAATTGTTATTCATACGGATAATTTATACACCTGTCAGAGCTCTAGTTACCTTACTTTTGGAAACACCTACGTAGTTTCTATCACTAACAAGTTTTATAGATTTGAATCCTCTATTGGCAACGCCATCGATGTGCAGAAGTATAAATGAAAACGGATGATTTTGCTTCGCTCTATCTCGCTGGTGGTCACATTATTTATTGTATTTTCATTATTTTTAGAAAGAAATGTTTTAATTATTGTTGTCCACATCCATCTGCTTTTGGCACACCACACCATCAGCCACAAAGGAATATTTACTTCAATACATCTGGTTTTTTTCTCATTGAACATAAGGGCCACAATATGATTGTATTTTTAAGGATTTATTTTTGTATAATTTTCTAGCGATTGTTATCGAAACTAAATTTTTTTTCTTTCAATAACCTATAAAGTTAAAAAAAATCCTAATAGTCTCAATACCAGATGCGAAAACCTTATAAAATTTGATCATTATTGAGCGTTTATATTTCTTGATCATATCATTATTCTATAATATATGTAATAGGATCAAAACACTATTGGTGTTGGTTTTCTACTTTTAATCATGAAAGAAAATTTATCAGAAAACATAAATAATGGCAAGCCTGAATAAAGAATACATTTGCAGATGAATCATAACCATTTATGAAATAATTATGTATAGGAACACAT
>JAPMOQ010038783.1:0-11865 GCA_026543055.1 Argiope trifasciata
ATATGGAAACAAATGGTAATCAAAAACACAAAAACAAACTTTTACCGCGTTTTTCATAGAATAAAGCACTAAAAAATGTACTAATAAATCAAAGTTGGGTTTATTATGTCCGGGACTTCTGGCACATGCATGAATGAACACTTGACTTGACACTTGAATATTTATAAACGGTTGTCGCAGATCCAGACATATCACAATATACACCAAAATGAAGAGGAAATCGGAAGCATAATCATACAATTCTTTCCAACTATTCATGAAGGGATCTTCTCATTTATTATTGTTTCATATAGAACATCTGGTAAAAATTCGAAAATTTTAGAAAAAATTCAATGCAATCAAGTTATTCAATCAATATTCGGTCACTTAAGATTTCTATTATTAGAATCATTATTTAAAGAGCAACTTATTACAAAATAAAGAAATCCAATAATCAAATGTTTTCCAGTAAACTAAAAAAATATTAAATTAAATTACATTAGTCGGTTGGTATTGCTTTTAAGTTAGAAGAACGAACGAATTTAATGGGAAATGTATTTACAGATTTCTAAATACGTTTCCCATTAAATGTACTGAATCCAAAATAACATCTTTCAAAATATGAACAAAAAAAGTAATTTCATTTTCTAATATCAGATTTCTCTTCTTCCAATTTTCTATTAAAACTTATATGCAAGCAGTACTATGCTTGTTTACTTTTTTATCAACAAGATCCTATTTTTTAATTTATGCAGGAACATAGAAAAACACTCTTTCTGTATCATAAGTACCAAGAACAGTTGTGTGTATAAAGATTGAATTCTGAAAGATAAAACTCAATACAAAAGTTTTGTGATAAATAATAAATAAAAACCAAATTCAAAGTGTTATGTCACTTTCTTTAATTTCAATATTTCTATAAATAAGTTGCATGGAATTTATGCTCCAAAATGAAATGACAATTTAAACAAAACAAAAAAATGTGGGTTTCTGAAAACAGAAGTTTTGTGTGTGGGGGTGGGTGCGAGAGCCTTTAATCAATATCTTCTTTGCCTCTTAAAAAAATTAGAATTTAATTTCATGCTTATCTAAATCATAGGAAGTTTCACTCAGTTTCTTTTTTAAAAAACCTTTATTGCAATAGATATATTCTTTAATTTAAGTTTGTTAGTAGTGGGATAACCAGGAAAATTTAGATGCCATAGAAATACATTTACTGGATGTTTTAATTAGGTTCACAGATAAGTTAAACAATAAAAATAAATTTGCATTTCATGCAATTATCTCAAACTATCATTTTAAGGAATTAAAATAAAAAGATTTATATACTAGTGAAATCAATTTCATAACTAAATAAACAAAATTTTTACATTGGTAACTTCTTTATTAATTCACCAAAATTTTGAATTCATAATAATAATCAAGCATGAAAACTTCACATAATCTTGTAGCACATAGCCAAAAAAGAATGAATAGGTCACTATATATAATGAGCTAGTAAATACAGTAAAATAATCAATGATATCAATTACATTTATTTTCAACCCAACCTTTAATTAGAGCAATAATTTATATCAAAACCATCTTCAAATTACATCTATTTGTAAAAATTCTGACTAATTGATTTATTATATACCCAGGTCAAGTTTCCAAAATAATCTTTTGTTTTTTACAATACTCAAAGATTGTAGCAAATCCTAAGATAGGCCTCAGGCTTTGGGCATTTTTAACTAAGAATACTATTATTTCTAACATTTATGAATGACCACCGTTAATCACAAATATTTAATTTCTGTTTGTTGAAATAATTCTAATAAAAAATCATATGCATTTTAACAGCAAATATAATATCTACTAAATGCTAAACAACCAAAAATTTTGCAAAGGACTAATTTCAATCACTTGCTTTCGGTAAAAATAAATAAAAAAGATATTGATTTCTCTAACATATATAAGTGACATGTGCACAATATCTTCGTGATTCACAATTTGACCTATATCCATTAACTGAAACAAATACCATACAATTTAATATTGCACGTATTAAATGATATTAGAAAAGCAAAAATCGTAAAAATCTCTTTCATAGACCCAACTTGTCAATGCATAACAATTGAAAGAAAAGTGTTAACGAAAACGATCGGAACCCACGTTTTTTCACAATGAACGTAAGCATTGTATAAAACGAAATTATAAGATTATTAAATAAAACAGAATTTTTCTTACGCAAATTTTATGATAGCTAACTGATAACTCATATGATTTCATAGAAAGAGAATGAAAATATTTTCCACTTTCAATCGCACACGATGGCGTGCAGTAATTTTCAAAAAACAAAAGGAAATAATTAATGATATTTACCTCAGCATTGGCTCTAACATTGTTGTCAGTACTTAGAAGGTTTTCTATAATATATCTAAAATTCTTAGATGCAGGATTATCAGCCATTCTTTTATTTTTAACAGTATCGTGATTCACCCTCTCCGCAGTTTGTTAAAATTGGGGACTCGTTAGCCGCAGTGTGGTTGGATCCTCACTAGAAGTTCAAAGGGGGGGGGACATTCGAAGTAGGGGGGGAGTAGCACTGGAGGATTCCGCTAGTGATGGAAAAGATGTATGGTTGCTCGCGGAAAAAAGATTTTCGCCAAAAGGTGAAAAATTAGTTTCCCGCCAAGATTGAAGAGCATTTTTAAAATGATTAGTGACTGAGAGGTGTGGACGGTTAACGTTTTTTGTTTATGAAGAAGGCACACCTTAATTTATGCACACGATCTTTCTTAATTAAAGAATAATTACCTTAATATAATTTATTTAGCTTTGCTGATAATTATGTTTTATGAATCTAATTTTTGGTTAAAAATGAGTGTGGCTGAGAACAGTGAGGATTGCAATAGCTAAATTTTCAACTGCCGCATTGAATTTATAAAAAATTAAACGAAACTAATATGTTATCACAGGATTAAATTTTATAGTCTATTGGTTTGTTAAATGAAATTTTTTATTTACTTTGTGCAATGCAATGAACTTACAAGTTTCATTTAAATTCTAAATGGAAGTTAGAAATTGAGCTTTATTTGGTACTATTTTAATTTTATTTCTTGCAATTTGACTGCATTCAATGGAAATATTTTAATGTACAGAGCTAATTGTGTTTTTTTAATTAGCTGATAGTTTTAAAATATGGTTGAGTATATTCCATTTTTAAATAATCTAATTTTAAAAAATTACTGTGATAGAACATTTAAAACATTTTTTTTATATTTGCAAGCATGCTTTGATTTTGTTATTTGCAAGCATTTGTATTTTTGTGGTTTAAAAATTGCAATAATAGAATCTTTAGCCGCTTTCTTACAATTTGGTCTATTCTTTTTTATTTATTTGCGTTGTTTAAAAAATAAGTTATAAAACCAGAGTTACTCAAAATTGTTCTTTTATTAATGTTGGTAATTTGCATGATAAATACTTAAAATTTGTTTTAAAATTGAATAATTCATATTTGTAAAAATAAGTAATGTAAAGAAATAGAAAGAATGATTACCAAAAATCTTCAAATGAAACAATAAAATATTCACTATTTTCTTTATAATAAAAACTAATTTTTACTTTGTTAAAACGAGATTTATATTGAATTAAAAATTAATATATGCATAATACTACAGTATTTTAAAAGTATTTTTCTATACATGTACTTTTTATTTCAAAATTTTTTGTCATTAACTTATCTGTGCATACCAGAATATAATTTCTTTTTTGATGCACCAAATAAGAATTTTGGTAGAAGCGATACTAAATTTGAGAAGGTTATATAAGAGATTGTTTCAAATTATATAACTGATGTAATAACATTTTAAAGGGAAACTTATACTAAAAAGTTCTAATGTCTTGGATATGTTAACTATTTTTTCTTTGTACATATAAATTTGCTCAAAATGTTCTACTTTTTTGATAATGCACAGAAATATTAAAAAAAAAATTCACTTTTCAATTTAAAAAAAAGAAAAATTATAATTGAATTCAATATCATAATATTAGTCTATTCTAAATTAATACAATATGAGTTTCAGTTCTATTGTAAAAAAAAAAATACATTTGTTTATTTTTACATGATTTTTACGACATATTTTATTTAACATTTACATTTTCTCGTGAAATTTTTCTTTTTCTCAGTTTATAGAAGCTTAACATCTTATTTTGATTTTGCAGTAGTAATTCATGAAATAAAAGTGATTTGCTTTACAAGTATTCATTATTGCAATATGATAATGTATATTAATAAATTAAACTTTTAATAGAATGTAAAACAGCTCCATCTTAAAAAGTGCTATACTAATATTGTTTTAACTGATTCAAATGATGAGTGATGAATATTTTTGGGGTATTGTGTTTTAAAAAAATTATAGATGTTGATGAAAATCCTTAAAACCCATAAGACTTGCATAGTACTACTTATTATATATACCTACTTTATCTTTTAAAATTAAGGTTTTGATTGAATTATTAAAAAAAAAGACAATATCTAAGAGGATATAGAATAAAATCTTGTAGAAAATTAGAATAGAAGAATTTTTATTGTTTTAAAATAATTGTAATTACAGTAGAATAATGAATTTTAGAACTGTTAAGTTGAAAATATCATTTAGAATCAATAATAAAATAAATACGAGTTCTTGAATCAGATGATCTGCAAATTCATTTTTTTCAATAGGCAATTTAATAACTTAGAAAGCATCTTTTTAAAACAACTTCCATTGTTTCTATCACAAAAATGTGAAAAAATACTAATTTCCAAAAATAATTTAGCAGTAATCCAATTCACCTTCAGCAAAAATTTTAAAGCTAGTGGTACAAATACATTGAAACTGCTTTATAGTTCATAATTAATAAATAGTTGAACTTAAATTAACCAATTGGAGCTATAAAAGAAAATAAACAGCAATTAACTGAAGACATTTTATTTATTGCTGCAAAAAAGATGGATAGGGAATGAAAAATATAAGAATAACAAAATATGTTTTGACCACTATTTTGCTGAGGGAGTTTGCATGAAACCAGTGTTTTAAAAAGGAGTTTTGTACATTTTAAATACAACTGAAAGAACTTCCCGTGCCATTGTATTCACAAAAGAAGAAGAAAAAGAATCTTTTAGCATATGAAAAAGCAGTTGAACTTGAATATGTATCATATAATTGGAAATTTCTAATGACAAAGAGAAATTAAAATGAAAAAATAAATAAACTGAGCAAAGAGAATGCCCAAACATTTACATGGGGAATATATTATATAACATATTTTACAATATATATCAAAGCCAATCTATGCAATTCTTCTCAAAATTCAAATTCTACATTTGAAACATGATTCTTTTACTGCTTAAACCATAACCTCAAAATGTGAAAAAAGGTTTAAAAAAGTGTAAATAATATCTTTTTTGTTCCAATGTCATTTTAAGTAAGAAAAGAAAAATATATTTAATTTAGTTAAAATCACTTTTTAATAAATCGTATACCTCATTATTGTTCATTGGAATTAGAAAGAGCTGACATTTAAATTGAATACTTAAAATGTATATGTTATTGTTTGTTTTAATATTTTTCAAAAATTAATATATATATATACATATATATAATCTTTTTTTTTTATCATTATACTTTTACTGTCTCTTCGTAACAGCGTATTAGATCATATAGTTTTTTTTTTTATATGAATACTATTAATTGAAATGTAAATACACATTCTGGATATTTACCCTTAAAATTAAATGCCATCAATAATCAATTCACACTTAAACTTCTTTACAGCATTTTTTTAGAAAATTTCACTCGTGAAGAAAAATAATTCTCATAAAGAAATTTATCCCCTTTTTTAAAAGATTTTTCAGCTACTACTGTACTACAATCATAATATTTCCTTTTTTTTTTCCCTCCTTTTAAAAATTATCTTTTTTTATTAATGCTATCATACTTTTTTTTTTGTTGTAATTATTATGTTACATGAAAATAAACGTATAATGTTGAGTAACAGAAAAAACAAATTTAAATTAATGATAAAAGAATAAATTCTTTACCTTAGTTTAATTTTGATACAGATTGGTATTAAGAATTAAACAAATTTCACTACATTAATAAAAATTATTGTGGAAATATAATCAAAAATATTTTTTAAACTCATTAATATTAAAAAGGCAATAGTATGATAATGAAGTTAATATGAATAAAATGATTTTGTTATTAAGTTTGGAAAATGGTGTTCGAATCATTTTTGTATAGTAATATATTTTGGGAATTATAAAAGGTAAACGTCAATGTTTTGTTTAGCAAAAATTGTAATTTGAAATTTTCATATATTGCATCAAAGCACATGCTTTTAACCTTTAAAGTATGTAACATTTTCAATTTCTAGAGTCGACTGTCTGACTTATTACTCATGTTAAAGTATAAATAAATACATGATCGACTATATAATTCTTCAGTAGGATTGAAATTATGATTGCATATATGTATGTTGACATTATGTTATTCTTTTGATTTGATATCCATTACAAAAAATTTTTTAAAAAAAGCTATTTGGAATGCATCATCTTGCAAAATTTTTATTCTTTGGAATGCATCATCTTGTAAAATTTTTATTTATCTACTATTCTATTTAAAGGTGAAGGGTGTTTTTTAATATCAAATAATTTTAATAAACAATATTTTGATATTTTTCCTTTTCTTGTTTAACATTTTAACCATCAAAATAAAATCGCTTAGATTTAGTTTCGCAAAGAAAGCTTATTTGCAGAGAAATATTTCTTAAATAGGGAAATAATAGATGCTTTTATGAGCATCAAGATAGAATAACAGATATGTATGACAGTTCTGTAATTGATTCCTCCACTTCCCTCTACTTATGTCTATTGCTTTTGAAAAGACACCCCTATTTGCCTACGGCAGCAAAAGCAACAGGTGGTCTATGGCAAACACTCTTAACTTTCAGCATATATGCTAGAAATGTAGGATTGATGCAAATTAACTACCTTTTAGAAGAAAATATGGTAAACAGAATAGCTGTATGGAATCTATATCTTTCATTCGTATGTGAGAGTGATTGATGTATAATGATTCTCTTTTATGAGATAATCGACTTTTTTCCCATACCAAACTTGATTATTACACTTTAACCCATGCCGGGAGATTGGAAATTTCAGTGAACTCATGGTCTCATTTCATTCAAAAAAGAAAGAATTGCCTTCGTTTTATAAAGGCAAATGAATACATTTTTATAGAATTGTTTTAATGTCAAATTTAAAAACAGACAGTTATTTATTTACACAATTAATATACAAATTATTTAGCATTCACATTCTGTGAATATATATTTTAAACAGATGTTTTTGAAGCATCTTTCTTAAAAGTAAAATTGATTAAAGTGAATCTATTTTCTTCATATAGCATATTACAAATGATTGATAAAGAATATTATGATAATTTCTTTGATGTGAATTAATTTTTTTTCTTGTATATATGACATATCTTTCAGAATCATTTATGCTGAATTTTTATCTTAAATTGAAACATAAAATTCATATATGTGGTATACTGTATTTTAAAATTAATGTTTTGACCAAATTATAAAAGTTAAAAAACTAGATAATTTCAATCAGGATGTAGATTAAAAGAACTCTTAGAACTTAAATAGGACAGAAGGATAGTTAACTTTTATCAATTTAATGTAAATTAGTTGCGATCAGAATAAACAATAAATTTTAACATTATGTTAGAAAAAAGGATTTTTATTTTAGAGCCAATTATGACACTTATATTCCTTGTGTTAAATGATTTACTAATTCCACCATTCAATAAACAGTTAAATAATTTAAAGAATATCTTTCCAGAACAGCTACTTACAAAAAACTGAAGAAAAGCTAATTATCTAAGAATTTAAGAGCAAAAGTTAAATAATGACTCAATTTGCCTTATAGGAGAAACTTTAAATTTAATCATACAAGAAATCATTTGACATACTTGATGGTTTAACTTTCATTTACAAAGACAGCAGTAAATGAAGTTAAATGGTATTTAACTGAAAACAGGTCTAATCCATTAAAGGGAAAAGATGGACTTTGGGTAAGAAAAACATGGTTGGAAGATTTAGAAATTATTTTTCAGTCTATTATTATAATAATAATCTTGTTTTTTTTTTAAATCAGTATTACAGCTGAGAAAGCTAAGCACATTTTGAATACAACAGAAGGAGCTTTCAGTGTTTTTATTTGGATTCATGGTAAATACTTTTTACATTGATTTAATTATAACATTACAGTGAGGCCATGCATTCTTTACCATAACATACCTTTCTTCTTATATATATAACAATAACATATTAAGATCAAAGCAAATGTTTTATAAAAATATAATTAAATGAGAAACAAATACCCATGCATGGCATTTACTCTAAAAGTAGATACTCAAATATTTCATATCACAAACCAATTCATAATAAAACTTCAACATAACATGAAAAATAAACTTTATTCCTGAAGGAAGAAAGTTCTTTACAAAGAGAAGAAAATTCCAACATTTCCAATTATTATTTTTGAATAGAGTAATAAATAGTAAAGTGACATTTAAACAAAATCCTCTATGAATCTCGGGTAAGACAATGCTGCTTTATTTAATCCCTTGTATTAAACAAATACTTAAAAAAATTTCCAAGATTACATTGACAGTAGTATTACGAAAAGGTAAGAAGTTATTATCTTCATTTATAATTTCTCTTAGTAATATTGCAAACATTCCATATTTATTTTCCACATTTGAAATAAAATAAATAAATCATGAATAATTTTTTTTTTCGTGTCCATGAGAGATGAAACTAAATATGTCCATGAATTTTGAAAATTTCTTCTGTGACTTGCTTGATGTTGTCTCCATACGGATCTATCATAGTTGGCAGTACACCAATCTTTCTCAGGCTGGTGCTCATAGCCGGACTCTAGTAGATGTGAATAGACATAAGCTGTGTATCAGGACAATGATTACAGCTTCTATAGATCTTCATGCCCTCTCCATCAATCTTCATACCCCTGTGGTGTCCGGTTCTCAGTCTAGTTATGGTTTTAATAGTAGATCTGTTCGCAGTTATTTCAGAGAGAAGATGTTTGGCCCGAATGGATTTTTTTCTAAGTTTATATCTGGCCACTGCATTCGCATCCTGAAGAGAAACACCAGAGCAGCTAGTGTTGAGGTCTCTGCCCTCCTTGGCCAATCTATCCGCAGTTTCATTATCTTCTATAATCATGAATAATAGAATTGAAAATAATAAAGTAGATTTGAATCTTCATTCAAAATATTATAGGAAGCCATGCTTGCAATTTTAATTGTTTGGTTTTATATGTTTTAAAAATTAAAATAATAATATGCACATAAAACTGTATTTAATATCACTACAATATACTCAAATAGAAGTATAGTTTACAAAATCTATAAAGAATATTTTTGAAAAATGTGCTTAAAAATATTAAGATCAAATGAGAAAATATTGAATGGAATTTGAAAAAGTTAACAGAAAAACTAATTGCTTATATTTTAAAATGGTGCGAATTTGTTTTTGGTTAGTGATATGATTCAAAATTATTAAAGAAAATGCTAGAAATTTGTTAATTTTAAAAAATTTAATTTAATTTTTGAGACAGCAATTCTTAATATTACTATCCAAGAAATTGCCAACTGTCAGCCAAATATGGAATTTCTCAAGTCCAACAATCTACCTTGAAAGATGCAATAAAATCTTTTTTTATAGGAAAACATTTCCGAATGTTATTGCAGAAAAACATCAAACTTTTCCCGTTGTTTTTAAATAATAAAAATTAGAAATTGCCCGACCAAACTTTGCCCTCTCTCAACCTCCAGAGCATATTTAATTTCATCAGCAGACACAAATTTTGTATCAAAATATTTCCTATTATTTGCAACGGTTGGAGACGTATTCTTTCAAATGAAAAATAATTATACAATGATAAAATAAATAAAAACATAAATGTTTTAATAAATAATAATTTTAAATAAACGACTTAAAAAATTTCTTGATAAATAAATACATTTTTATAATAATAAAAAGTTTCATTGAACTCAATTTCAAATAAAAAAAAATCAGATAAATTTCTGGCTTGTGTAAAAGCAATGAATAAAATTTCAGAAAGAGCAAAATAAACAAAACAGTTTCATGATTCAAAGTTATAATAGAATAAAATGAACAAAATCGGTAAATAAATGCTAAACAACAACAACAAAAAAAAAGATTGGAATATCTCGCCAGAAACATGCTTATTTGCCAAATCATATAACCCCTCTTAAAGATTGAGATAGTTTCTGTTAGCGCCTATAGGTTACTGCAGACTGCTAGCGCCGTCTAGAGGCACTAAAAGGAACTTGGCTAAATCCTCAATACACACTGCGGCTAACGCTACCCTTAAAATTGCGCCTACTATCCAAAAAGTATTTTACAGAGCGGGCGCGATGTCATAATAACGGCAGTTACGGTTATGCAAAAGTACAAAAAAAAATTGCTCTTCAATCATTGCTTTTCTGATGAAATGTGAATAAAAATATAAGATATTTAAAGGAATTTATATGGATTTTGAAATTGAAATTGAAAGTCGATAATAATATAGATTAAAGTTTCGTAATTTTTACATGACTTGTCTCAGACTGCCCACACGTCTTAGTGGGTACTGAAAAGGTCTACACTTTATTGGTAAATACTGCTGAAGAAACTATAAACATTCTTAATTAGAAAGGGGCAAAAAATTTAATTAAAAGACTATGTATATTAAGTTTTTCAATAATATGATACTTCATCTGGCGTATTCATCAATGTGGTTAGACTTGTGAATTAATTTGTTGATTTGTTGTTCGCCATGCCAAATGAGCGTATAAGCTATAACCGGTTTATTTATCACCTCCCATAGCATGAAACATGCATAAGCAAGAATGGTCCTATGTCTCTGATATTTGTATTTAAAAAATTAAACTAATATTTTTTTTCAAATAATATTAATGATGGCCTAAATTTTATAGCTCCGAAAAACAAGAAAGAAAAAGTAATGATTCTCAAAAGTTTTTGTTGAAAAATTATATTATTGTATTTTTGTATGAATTATATTTTTCTAATGAATATTTCATTTTTTTGTCATATATGTTGCAAAACATTACTGAATAATCATTTTCTTGTACGTTCCTGAATAAAGATTGTTCCTTTAAATTATTTTAAGTGTAGTTAATAAATTCCTACTTCTACTGACACATTTATTTTCAGCCAAAAAGTTATTGAATTAGTTGGAATTTAATCACTTCTGCTTCAAATTTAATCTTTAGCATACATAATACAAAGAATATAAAAAGGACTGAAAAAGGAGACAAGGTGTGCATTTGTCGAATTTGTAATGCTTTTCCTTCTATTTTTCCGTTGAATGTCTTTTTCATTCCTAATAATGTCGATCTACTACACGATTCAACTGGTTGAAATGGTTATCAAAATTTGTCACAATAAATTCTCTAAAATAATAAAGCTTTCTTCTTCCTCTTTTTTTTTTTTTTTTTTTTTTTTGTTATTCTTAGTAATTTTGCTGTTAAGTTTTGCAGTTATAATGACATGTCAACAAGCAAAAACATTTTATACTGCATCTGTGTTAGTGCTTTATAAATACCAATATATTAATCCTATTCTATCAATATTAAATTTTAAACAAAAATATACAGCAAAAGCTCCTTATTCGCGGGGTATATGTTCCATAAATATGCCGCGAATACAGAAACCGTGAATACGGAATGGTAATTTATATGGGATTATAGGGGATACGTTCCTAGATAACAATATATATACAGTGGGCCCCAAAATTGAGTATAC
>JAPMOQ010038792.1:0-10041 GCA_026543055.1 Argiope trifasciata
TAAGAATACATGAAATGTTTATACATGAAATGTTTATACATGAAATGCTTTCCGTTTAAAACCAACACTAGAGCTGTTTTCGGATGTCCTTCTTAGTTTTGAACAACATTCAAATGACGAGGAATACATTTGAGCTAATACTCCCATCTCCAAACTTTCTCATTTCATGAGAGAAATAGCATCTGGCTCCAACGGTGTTAACATGAACCAGACTCTGTCATGCGATGATTCTTCGGTGAAATCGGGTCTCGCATCTGAAAATCTCCGCTTTAAAACCCGAGATCTTCTACCAGACCACTTTCCCTGGACCTTATTGGAGAATTTCTTTCAATTAACATGTAAAAAAGTTCCAAATTTAGATATTCAACCTTGTAATTCTAAATTAATGCCGCTGAAAAAAAGGAAAATCAAGGCTTTAAACTAGCAAAATAATCCTAAAAGAATCTGTAATTTTTTAACTTTCTCTGTTCTTTACCATCACTGATCGCTTCATTAGCATGTTAAATCCTGAATATTATTTATTATTTTTTTGTTCCATGATTCATTTAGTGAGCAGAATAATGTTCTTCCAGAGGAGGATTTCTTTATTTTAGAACTACTTTCTAAAAGAATTGCTAACCGTATGACGGTATTGGAATTATACATCATAGTGGTCAAGCATTCTCAAGTTAGAGGTTTAGAATTATGGACGGTTTGAGGTTTATTTTTATTGTTAGAGATCAAATTCATAGTATTATTTTTTTCCAATTGATTCAAAATTAGGAAACTTCAAAACGAAATACCATGACAAAATTATATTCAACCTGTACCATACGAAGATACTTAAGACATATAACCTTTGCATGTATCTTTGCCAAAGTGTGAACCCAGATACTCAATCTTCAGTCTTCTTCAATGCCTATACTTCATGAGTGGCTTATTGCGCAAATATGGTGAAGAAGAGCACAACGGATTAAATAAGCGTAGTTTCACCTCTTAATTACAAAATCTGAGTATTCACTTCTTGTTCTGCCCTTGAACATTTGAGCTTCGTGAGGATTCAGAGTTAAACCTTTCTGTT
Source organism: Argiope trifasciata (assembly GCA_026543055.1). Classification (NCBI taxonomy): domain Eukaryota; kingdom Metazoa; phylum Arthropoda; class Arachnida; order Araneae; family Araneidae; genus Argiope; species Argiope trifasciata. Next base: position 1,061 of record JAPMOQ010038792.1, read on the forward strand.
CCGCACCAACTTAAAACTACTTGCGAATGTGTCATGAAGTGACGGAATATGACATTTATTTCCAATAACTGAATTAAAAACTGTAGGTTTAGTTCAGTTTTCTCGAAATGCGCATAACTCTTTAAAATGGTTATAAAAACTTAAAGCTAGTACAAGGATGACATTTATCTGGAACTCGTAGTGTAACAAGTAAGTACATTTTCTTGTTTAAAAATAAAAAAATTTCATGGATTCTATTCAGTATAATCATGCGTTTAGCAAAATTTTATCAAAACTATGAGTTAGTATTTTACCTTAAATATTTCAAGTTTAATAAAATATTTAACGTGTCTACTTATAGTGATTAAACTTAATTCCACAGGCAATTGGGGGCGGGAAATAAAGAATATTCAAATCTCTACTCTGTACGTATTATTAATGTAGTGTCTAAGTTTAAATTATTTTTTTATTTTTCAAAAATTTACTTTTAGTGATTACGGACGTGTGTTATCGCTTTACATTGGGACTTTTTTTCTGGCATGTTTAAGTATTATCTGTTCTTACATTTTGTGCGCTGTTTGTATTCTTTCATGTTTTGTGTAATCCTATATTGTAGAGTACCATTGTGTTACTATCTCCCATTAAATAATACAACTTCCAAAAAATTTTTTAAAAATTAGTGACTTTTTTTTCTTGTTACATTTTAAGTAAATGAAATTATTGCTTATACAAATATGCGAGGTTATTTGAATGCATTCGAAATTATATTCAGGGTAAAGGAGTTATGCGTTTATTACTCTCAAATTTAACAGACTCCGTTGGAAGTGTAATGCATATTCATTTTCAGTGTTCAAGGCATGCTAAATTTTTTAATGCTTTAAGCAGATATTTATGCTTAAAAAATCGTATGACTTAAAAATTTTCAAACACTTCTTAGGCTAATAAATTCAGAAAAGAACAGAGTTCAATTTCTGGTTACGAATACAAAACATTTTCCAGTTTTCTAAAAAACTGTCCAGTATCACTTTTCGAATATCCTCGAGATATGACAGATACGTTTTCAGTTTGTAATAAAAATTGGCAATAAGTTATCAAATGCCTGAACATTCTACTTTTTCACTGATTGAACAGATGAGCTTAAACTCATTCCATATTTAACGGATAGCTGATCATTTAACTGCTTCTACTGGCGTCATCGTTTTTTAAACAAGATTGATTTATAAAACCATTCAATTCATATAAATTATTAATTAATAAAGGTATTAACTGTTAAGATTTTACTGTGGCTCTCCAATTGAGTCTCTGTGAAACCAGTATACAGGTTTTTCTGAAACACATCTTTACATATTAGATTTTAACCTCTTATGTGTTTAGATCTTAGCAGTTTCCTTGTAGCAGTTATGATTCCTTGAATATCATTTTAAAAATATTGAATAAAATTAATTTTTTAAATTTAAACTTCAGCGTAATTTATCCCGTAAAAGGATTATGCCCTAGAATATTTGAGTATTTTCTAATCTCGTTTAGATATGTTTAAAATTTGTATTTAAAATTTATGAACACCTTGTGATTTTTTAAAATATGTATTTCAATTTTTAAATGCTATTTAAATTTTAATCACAAACGCACGGAGATTTTGAAAAATTTAGAACCTAATTTTCTTAACATCTGCAGCAGTCCCAAAATTTTAATTTTAATACCATTACTGGCATATTTATGTGTTAAAATGGTATTTTCATTTAGAGGGGAAAAATTGCGTGTACAGTTTTACAAGTTAGATTTTTCACTCTGTGTGTATATTCTAAAGAATTAATTTAAATATATCTTGTACTGCAAAATCTTCTATTTTGAGCAAGTTTTCATTAACTGAATGAAAATGGTACCAAATAACTGTATCAGCATATAAATTAAAGAATTTTTCCAAGTGAAATTAATTTTGTACTACAATCTAGCAAAAGGAATTGCTTTTTATTTAACTTATCCTTATCAACAATGCTTTTTTGCTCCATGCATTAAAAAATCCCGACTTCGATTCATCATTCAAAAGGATGATAAATAAAGCAGTGTTGAAACATTTAAGAAAGTGTAACTGTGTTTTTTTTTTTTTTTTTGTTCATGTTTGAATGCAGTTTGACAATTTTTTTATATCTTATATTTTATTGCAATGCTGTTTTATACTATTTGCAATTATGTCTGTTTATTTTTTATTGTATTAGTTTTGCATTTTTTAATTGCATATTTCAAATTTTTGATATTTTACTGCACGAGCTGTGTAGTGCTGCCTTATTGAATTGTTGGCCTTAAAAATTCCTTGACTAGTATTGTTTAAGGTTTGGATAGATTGCTTTACAATAGAGTAATCAAAATTAAAGGGTTAATGTTTATATTACCTCTTTGCACAAACTCTGGATTTGTATCAAAAATTTTGCAATAATACTGTCGTATGGGCTTTGATTTCTAAAAATACACATAGGGTGTTTATAATCGAAATTCATCCTGGAAATGGTCATGAAGGGAAAACTACTGGGCTAAATGTTATCAAACTTGGTAATAATTTAAAGAACATTATAATTTCTTTTCTACGAAAGAAAACTCTCGAAAATGGCGCTGTATGCAATATTGATAAACTGAATAGAACACGAATACTTCGATTTAAAATTTATTTATTCTGAAATATGTAACAAACCCTTTTCAATGTGTTGTTCACCATTTTTTGGAAGTTAAATCGCATTACTGAATTTTCAACAGTAATTGTCAGCACAGCAGAAGGAATGTTATGCACATGTAAATGTACCACATCATTCAATTCCACCAAATTTAGATTATCACCATAAAAATGGCTTTTCAGGTATCCCTATAGCAAGAAGTTGTCGAGGACAGCATCGATTCGTACCAATGAAAATTCTTACATTTTTATCTGCAAAAATCAGACGTGTAAAGCGCTTCTGCAAAAATCAAGTTTCCTACTGTAAGCCAATTGCAATACATTACGATTCTTACTACCCTACAGTTTCATTTCAGAACGGTTAAACACATTGTGTCGCTCTCTACTGCTGAACAATTTTTATTTTACTGTTCGTTTAATGTTTCAGTTCATTGCTGATAGTTATTTCACATGTATTTAATTTGTTAAATAGTATAGTATTGGTATTTTATTTTAAATATGTTTAATGTTTTAAAAAGTGTTGGCTACATCAACTTTTGCACATATTCATACACAAGTTCTATTTATATGTGGAACTCAATGGATTAAAAAAATTTGTTTGGCTAAGGTCTGTTTTTTCCCAACCTTCTTCAAGTAACTCTAATTTATGAACTGGCCAGTTCCCATGTTAGATGAGGTTTAAAATAATTTTGGTTGTGTCCAGGGCAAATTGGCTTTCACGACATTTTAAACCAATGTTTCCATGTCTTGTTTTGATTAACAATATTGCGTACAGCACCATTTCCCAGTAGTGGTGAGTTTCAGAATTTTTCTTTCTTTGCTAGTAAAGAAACTGGCGTCCTATAAATTACCAAGTTTGATAACTTGTGTCCATTCTAAACGATTTTAAAGCGCTTACAGATGAAGGTTTCAAATTTGATATAAATATGTATTTGATATATATATATTTTTCATCAAATTTTAAATTTCTACCAAAATTTATTTCATTCTTAATGTGTGAAACTATTTCTTTACAAAATGGTTAAATTTTTGTTTCTACAACTATTTTGGTTGAACTTGGGGGTTATTTTATAACTTGTGATGCTATTTTTTCAAATTCTAGTCTGATATAATTTTTATATAAAAAAAGCATCACTTAAAACCTAATACATATTGAGAAATTATAGCAAATTAGAAAATATATGTTCTGCCCCTCCTGAATCGCAGAATAAGCAATATATTAATTTGGAAATAATTAATAGGGGATTCACCTTGTAGCATTTGATGGATAAAAAAAATTTCAATGTATAAAAAATGGGTAGAAATAGCAAATTAGTTTGTTTTAGATCGGTAATTACATATATTTTCTGCAAAATCTTTTGGATAATCGCTTAATAAACTTCTAAACTTGAAAAGCAATTGCGCTATACCTCTTTTTGGCAATTAAAAGGCCTTCTGCAATTTTTAAAAAGTTTTAGCATTTAAAAGTTTTATTTTAAATTCTTTTTATGCAAATGTATTTTCAATGTATGTATATTCAATCTTTTTTTACAAATATTCAAAAATATAATTGTTTTAGAATGCTTTTCAAAACTTTCATCCCTAACTAATGTCTCAAAATATATTGTTGGTATATTACGCGTTTATCATATCATGGCAATATGCATTTTTTAAATAAAATTATTTTAAATTGTCTCTATTCTTTTCAATGTTAATACACTCAGAACTAATCAAAATTTTGTTTAATTTCTGAAATGCCATTGGATTTTGGCAGGTATATAGGAACATTGCGAAGGTTATCTCAATTTTTTCAAATGTTATTGTCTGTTGAATTCGGAGTTTTTAAATTTCCCTTAAATAATCGCCAAACTTGGATTCAATTCCATTTTTTTTAAAGTGTCAATTATAAAGTCTAAATTTAATTCTTTGTTGAAATCCCTGTAATTATTTCGAAACAATTGCATGAGCATAATTTAATAACATGCATATGATAAACGTTTGTCGCTTATCATTTTCACTGGATTATCACGAACGTCACATTCAGAGCTATAACGGAAGTGAACAAAATGTATCGGTAGTGGTACTCTTTTTCAGTTTTAGGAAAGGATTTAACTTTAGGATGAAAGTTTCAGTAAATAACTTTTTATATTCGTTCTAAAACTCTCGATCTAAGAAAAAATTACCCTTTTTGATAAATACTCAAGATAAATACAGCTTAAAAAGGAAAATCTCTACAAATAAACCAAGCTATTAGGTTTGAACCGTTTTATCTCTGCTCATTATCTCATTAAAGTGGTATAGATCAGCTCTTTTGTAAAATTTATGTAAAAGTTGTATATTTTTTTATAAGTACAATAAACTTTTTCAAATATATTCAATTTCAAATCGTAATATGAAGTCAAGTTAATAATCAATTATGTATGCAAATATTTATTCGGGGATTTACACATTCTAAACTGTCACATTTTAATTATGATCATGTTATTTATAAACATGATATTTCCTTTTTGGACAATGAAATTATTTAATCTGTTCAAGTTTTATCTAATTTATGACTGAAGATTAACATAATTTATTTTCTTTTCAGTTCCAACACATTGTGAAAACTTGTTTTTCAACACGAAGTGCATCTTTTCAAGTAATGGAATGCTGAGCTCTTCTCCAACATTGAAGAAGCCATTAAGAATTTTGGTTTATTTCAAGCTGTCGCCCAAGAATAATTCGCCAAGCAGTTAGACAATTACTGCCTGAAATAAAGCAGCTCCGCGATATTGCAAGCTCTTCATGAATTGGTGAAAATGTTCTTTAATATCTGATTTTTAAATCTTGCTTTAAAGACTGCTTGTTTTTTAAAATCTAGAACCCGTCGCAAGGGACCAATCTTGTAACATTCATCTCTAGTAATTCAAACTGCTTAAGATGGGATCTTAATATTTAAATATGTAGGGTATATAATGAAATATTTAAAATTAGAGAAATCGCTATTCTCAGAAAAGGATATAGTGGCTAAATTCTCAAATGAAATTCCATGGTTTACTTTTAAGAAACGAAATAGCTCCATAGAACTAAATCAAATTGGTGTTAATTATTAGTGAAATAAGATTTGAGTTTTCAAAGCAGTTGGTCATAAATTGCTTTAATGCCTATAAAGTTTTTTGGTTCATTATAATGAGTTTAATGTCTCGATTCTGCCTCCTGTTTATTTCAAGGTATTATTTTCAGTTGTCTGGTGCCACGTTCTCGCATCGGTCAGAGCCAATTCCCAAGTAGAAATTTCAATAATTCAAACCAATCAGAATAAGTCCAAACTAGACTAAATTTGTATGCAGTACACGTCTGACAATCAATTATAATACACACAGTTTAGTAAAAAATATTTCTATCCTAAACTATTCAGGGTCACAGGCTAGTAAAAAAATATTTCCATCCTAAGCTATTTAGAGCCAAATTAATTTTATGAAATGGAATACTTTAAAAATAAACTACGAATCATATTACTAAAGATAAATTACTACACTTTATCCTATCCTTTTATAAAAGATAAATTATTACACTTGAATTGTATGAATTAAATCCAAGTCTAGACACATTACCAAATATTTCAGATTACGTGTTCAATTATGTACAGCAAAGGCACTTCAATATACAATATTCATTGGATGCTATAATTTCCATCTCGGATCAAATATATTGAATATCTGCTAGCCTCAAATTTATAATGATCTGAATCGTATCCTATGATAGAGCTGGCAATAAGTTGATGAAATAACGCTCTCGGGGTTTAGGGGGAAAAGAGGCTTTCAGTACAAATCCAATACCATCCCGCAAATGTTCGAAAAATAGATATGGGAATAGAATGAACACGAAACGTTTGACACAATTGCGCTCTAAATATCACAAGAAGGCTTCAATAGATAGTGTACCTAATATAACGCGATTAATAATGAGTACTGGAGAATTTTGCTTATTGATACTCTCCGCTTTCTTAATTTTTCTTCCAGTGTAACAAGTTGTAAACATAAAATTACTCAACGTAAACCCTTGATTCAAACTTTTTACGTCAGATATAAACGAGATGTATTAATGAAGATTATTTTCCTTATACATTTGTTTTGCAATAACGTCAGCAGTATCATCGGTGATGAGTAATTCCTTTTGAAAATCTTTCGAAATGTGCTTAAAAAACAATTCATACACTAATCAATATGAAAGTTTTCACTGGATATATTAGGGGAATTAAATGTATTTTAAACGTAGTGGAATAATTGCATATATTGAGTTTTAGACTATAAATCTAGACAGCGATTGAGAGAGACGACCGTGTTTTAAATAAGATTCCATCTTCAGTCTCGTAATGAGCGATTAAATCTTTTCTTCTTTGAAATCTCAGATTTCTAACTGTAGCATAAGCAGATTAACAATTTGTATGCCATATAAGCATGGAAATTTAGTGTTGATTGGCAAAGCAAAATGCACATTTCTTCAGCTTTGGCATTGATCTGTAAAGTAACATTATCACAAATGGCAATAAAACATCGTTAATTCAATACTTTCTTTATGTATTTGGAACCTTTTGTAGTATTGTGATCGAATTTTTTTTACTATAGGCTTGCTAATCTACGTTTGATTCTTAAGTAGCTATTACAAAATACCATTTGGTTCAAAAGCATAACTTACATTGTATAATGTGTTTTCTGCTGCTATTTCAAGATTACTTTGATAAAATTTCGTTCTCAAAAATCAATGAAATTGGAACTTCGCGTTTGTTTCTTCTGTATTGACATTTTGTAATAAAATACTGTGTAAACTTTGACGGACGTAGTCAGGAATAAAATGCATTAAGAATTGATTTTTTTCACCCAAAAACTTTTTTTCATCTTAAAAGTAAACAAAATAAGGCTAAAGTTTTCGTTTGAATATACAATCTTTTTTTATCTTAATATTTCAAATGGATAAATTTATCTTTAAAACCAAAACTTTTAGTTTATTTTAATTCAAATACACTCATAGCACAAATTTTTAAAAAGGAGGATTCAAATCGTTATTGTAAATGCAATTTTTTGGATACTTTTTCAAAAATGAGATCCAAAGCAAAAGTTAAATCGTTTAGTTATCGAATTTAAATTTAAATATTGTTCTTAAACTTGGATTAATTTCTTATTACTTGAACACCTGAAGTGATTATGCTATTATAAATGATTTTATAACTAATGTTGCTCAGTAGTCCAAAGCGCTTTGTATATAAATAGTTAAAATGTAGAAAACCAGATTAAGAATTCGAAGTATCGTTTTTGTTCATCTTAAATACCTGACAAGGATTTGAAGTAAATATTAGTTCAATTAGTTGGTATTTGTACTAAATATTAGCTGAAAATTTTAAATTCCTGAATATAGTTTTAAAGCTTAACATTTATAGTTTCTATAATACGCATCTCTTCAGTCTATATTTTTGTGGTACTACTTTCTCCTTAAGGCCTGAATTTCTTGGAATTTTCGAGTCATGAGATTTCAATATCTTCGGACGAAAGTCAGACCCCACACAGAAAAAGTCCCTAGTTTGAAGCTTTGCCTGAGGGTGGCGCTTAGGAATGTCTTCATGCCGGATTCTTCGCTTTTTGCATTAAACTTAACCAAAATTTCAAATATTAAATATAAGGTCATCAGTGTTTTAGTGGTAGCAGTATTAGCGCCCTCTAAATACACTGTATCTTTTAATATATAAGATTTCACTCGATGCATTATACAAAGAGTTTGTCTAATACAATGTAAAAGAATTAGTAAGAAATAATTAAATACACTTTGAGAAATGAATTTAATTTTTCTGTGCATCAAGAGTTATTCAATGTACTTTGTATCGCAAGCTTTTAAATATTCATCGTTCGGAATTTGTTTAGTTACGAGTGAAGGTAGTAAGTCTTGCTGTGGTACCGATTCGATGTGTATCTCGGTGTAGTACAGATAGTATGACAGCGAAGGGTATTGATTTAGGTAAAATATTAAGTGTAGTAGCTTGTATGAATAAATGGAGGGCATTAGAAATATTTTGTGCATAAAAAGGGTCTTGCTGAAGCCAGTCATTCTGAAATGGATATGGGATTAATTGAAAGAGATACGAGAATGTGATTCTTAATATAGATAAGGGAACATTTGCATGGAATGGGTAATGGCGAGAGCTTTGTGACGTTTCTAGAACAGAATGGATCATGCATGAAGGCGAAGAGGCATTTGACACCGTAGGTGTGTGCATTTATAATGGAATGGTTCGTGAGTTATGTTTTTTCGGGACGAAGTGGGTTTATGAGTGAAGGTTGTCACTTTTTCGGGACGGAATGGGTTATGTGTTAATGTTCACTTTTTC
>JAPMOQ010038796.1:0-13750 GCA_026543055.1 Argiope trifasciata
AAAGTTTAATAAATTATGATTAATGTTATTTGTTAATTCTTCACTTAACACATTGACGGACCCTATTAATACTCCTCATAACACATTCATTGGGTTAAGGATCTCTAAAATAATACTCCTCAAATAAAATCACACCACTTTAAAAAACAACCAGCTTTTATTAAAACACAATTATAAATTGATGGAACAGCGCAGTAATAAAAATATATACAGCTCGCGACACGTAATTGCATTGAGTCACGAGATGGAGCGAGATGGAGAAATGCGCGTGAACATTATTGACTTAAATTAATTAAGACAAATAATGGCTAAAAATAATAATGTTCTCAGATGATAATTTGAAATTTTGGCTTGTAGGTTTCAATTTTTATAATGGTACTGTTTAGTAAAGCTGTTAAATATTTTAAAAATATTTAATGAGATTTTTTTTTAGATAAAAAAAAATTGGCATTTTTTTTACTCTGGATTACTTTCAGAACCTGATAAATAAACAGCACCTTATGAATAATACGTTCTAAAATTTTTAATTAAATACCTACATACTGTGCTCTCTTTGTAACTTATCAGTCAAATATATTTAAACTTGAAACTTCGATAGTCATGTAACTCGTATTATTATAGAAGCCTTACGATTATTTGTTCATTGCACTAAATATGTATCTGATTTGCAATCAACTGTTATGGAATGATGTAGGAAAATATCACATCGTATATTTATTCCATAACATTAAGCTACCATTTTAACATTTGCTGAGCATCATACTTTCCTTGGTTTAATTTTCAATAAGAGTTAATTTAATCATTCCGTTTGAGTTTTTGTCAAAGTGACGGCAAAAGCACTGGTACACTCTTAATGTGCTCTTGCAGGTTAAATTCTACATTCATTTTGAGAGAAATGAATTGTTGGAAAAAATAGTTACAGTATTATTTTAAAAAATTAATTAAAAATTGAAAATTAATTCAAAGGTAAAAACATTATAAATGAAAAAAAAAAATTTTTTTTAAGAGGATTTGAAAAACAGTTTTGTGCTGTAATATTTTCGTAAATTATCGCAGAAAATTCCAAATGGTAGCTTAATTTTTAAAATATTAAAATTCCAAAAAAAAAAAAAAAAATGTAAGTAAGAAAGAAAAACCACCGTCAAGATATTTTTTTTTGTCCGTCCACCAAAGTAAATATGTAAATACCAAGTGCGGTAGTTCTATATCAGATGGTGTAGTGTGCAGTGCCCTAACACATACGCGCGCGCATTCATTCATATACGCAACACATTTCATTTGATTATCAGCATTAGTGTAATTCCGGCATTGATTGGCCTGAAATTGATATCTTCTTTAAGATGTAGGATGGAAAGATTTAAAAGAACACGTTTTCATAATAACATTAGGTTGTTCGGAAAGTAATTTCGTTTTTTCCTGACAAAGGATTTAATTGCATTTTTCGCACCCAATTTCATACTTAAACCGCAAAATCATTTTATGTTTTAAGAGCTGATATAGCAAGGCTTGAGTGTGAAAAAGTGCAGCTGATTCTTCGCAGTAGTTTTTGGATGGTGCCCTTTTAAATATGGAGAGCAATAAACAGCATTTTCGTCATTTTTTTCTTTTTTGCTATAAAAGGTAAAAATGCTGTTCAAGCCAGAAATAAATTAGCCAATATGTGTGGAGAAGATGTGTTAACAGTACATCAGTACCAGAACTGATTTGCAAAATTTTTCCTTCAAATGAGGAGGCCAAAACCCACCTCGATCAGTTTTTTTTTACAGCAAAGACCAAAACTTTTATGAGCGTGTAATCATGTTACTACCAAAAATATGGCAAAAGGTATTAGACCAGAATGGCAATTTTATAATTTAATAAATAATTTATTCATTAAACGAAAATTTCTTTTCATTTTGACAAAAAAATACGAAATGACTTTCCGAACAACCCAATATTACTTTATTTTTATAAATCAGTCAGTTTTAATGGTTGATTTAGAAGATGGATTGATGCAACAACTTTTGTTGCATCAATCAATCAAAACCTATAACTTAAGCTTCAAAATAGAAGATTAAGCATTTATTTAAAATATTAATAAAAATATTTCGTAAAATCTGCCTCACAGAGCAAAGTATGAAAAACTCATTATTCATCAATACATTTTTTGACTCAAGCAACATAAAATGTAATTATTTATTTTATTTAGACCACGTTAAAAGTACAAAACAATATGAATGCCTATTACTAACATTTTACAAATTGGCCATCGGGCCGGAATTCGAATGCATATTCTATATAAATTCAATCAGGTTTATCGTAAATAAAGATTTATTGAATTAATGTTATAGATATTGCAAACGGCCATAGAATCCTTTGCCTTACATTTATTTTTTCAGAAAATATCACATTTTATATTTATATTTTTTATCCAGTCATGTGCTGAATGTTACATTTCTTTAGATCTAATTTGCAATAATAATTTTTTTAATTAACTTTCATAATATGATGGCAACACGCTGATAAAACCTAATTATTTTCCCCTTGACGTGTCGTGCAGATTAAATTTTATTGTTTACCCGAAATATGTTGTTGAAAAATATGGTTAAAATATTTCTTTAAAGATTCGTTAAAAATAGAAGCCTTAGGTTATATGTTAAAACTTTGATAACATTAGAAAGCTAATTTTTTATCTTTAACTTGATGTAAAAATCATGTTTGTGCAATAATATTTTCGGAAATTATAACCGAAAAACATCGAAATTTCGCCTAATTTTTAATTAATCGAAATTGTAATTAAAAATTCGAAAAAAGTTCTCAGAGGTGCACATTCTCGACTACCAAGGTATGTATGTACCAAATTTGGTAACTGTAGGTTCAACGGTCTAGCCTGTAGAGCACCAACACACACTCACACATACATTGAGCTTTATTATAAGTATAGATACAGATATAATATACATTTTCACAAAATTTTTACCGAATGCATTATTGAAAAAGTTTAAATTCTTCAGTTTTATTCTTGAAATAAAATGTAATTTTCCAGACATCTAGGTAATTTGAGATTCTGTATTGCATTAACAAACCTTGGACCCCAACCTAAAGATTTTCTGAGTTTAATTCTTGCAATGTGTTGAAGCGAAAATGGTTGTAAAGCTTTTGCATACAGCATGCTTTTGTGGTCTTCGGTCAGTTGTTCGGATTGTCTGATATAGCAGACATTGAATGATTCAGATGCTTCAAGCAAAAGAATCATAATTTCTGGATTTAATCCAATATGAACTCTATGAATTACTTTCAGAATTCCAAGATTGTGGTTTTTCTGAATTTCTAGATTGATACGAGCTCCATATCTAAAAGAATAGAAGAGAGAAGAAAAAATTAATTTTCAAATTTTGTTTCCTTTATTTAATTCATTTTTTTTATTAGTTATTATTATTATTATTATACTTTTTGCACTATGTATGAGGGAATGTAAGCACACTTAATCCACCCATATCCACTCGAAGACTTAATATTAAAAAGAATGATCAGAAAGCCTCCATCGCATAAGCAGGAGTTATGGACGCGTTCTAAGGTTCATCGCCGGTCAAACGTGCGGTACAGCTTATAAGCCAGATAACAATCTTGAGACACGCGTAATTAATTTTGTCTAGTGGTCTTGTTACTCGGCTATGAACAATAACGTCCCAGGTTCTATCCTAGCCAATTCAATCTCCACAAACGTTTTGGGCTGCTTCATTGGGCGTTTTCACAACTGTTTTAAATTCAATGCTTCGCTTAATTAATATATGGAACTGCAGAATATTATTAAAATGCTAGGAGGTGAGCTCACCGAAACCTCCATTCATTCAAGTGTAAAGGAAATAAGATGCTATATACAGACATTAAACATGCAGGTTACATAAGATTAAGTAAACAGGTTTAACTGTCGCCGTTAGATAATCACTTTGACTTTCCTATGGAAATGGATGTTCATTAGGGTGGGACGAAAAATGGACCTTTTGATTTTTAATTTTGAATAGCGCGAAAAAGTTGCTTTTAGGTGTAGATAAAAAAATAATAAATATAAGTGATTTTAGAGTACGTCTTGAGCGTTAAAGTTTCATAACATTGAAATTTTTGCTACATTCTAAAGTATTTTTTATGAAATTACCAGCTTTTGATTTTTAATTGGTAATAACGCGGAAAAGATGCCTTTTGGTATAGAAAAGGTAATTAAAAATCATAAAAAATTATTAAAGTCATCTTGAGGTGCCATAAGGACTTTAAAGTTTAATAAAAACACACTTTTTCTCAACTTTTTAAGGTTTTTTATATGCATTTATTATGATATAAAATATTAGGCATGTCAATTGAATAAAAGTATTCTGATGTATTCTGAAGACGATTAGGTGTGTGCCGGAAATGGCGTCATCCTGGCGAAAAGCCCATAATTAAAATTTAAAAAAATAGAATTTAAATAGCTATCAAAAGACTCGCTATTCAAAATAACTTTCATTTGCGTATGTACTAGATACAAAAGAAGCTAAAGACAGCACCTCCCCGCCCCCGAAAAAAAAACGTTGAAATAAAATAAAGAGGCTGCAGTTAATAGAAAAAGTGAAGGAGGTTGAATTGGTTCAAGCAGAAGAGCTTACATAATATTCCACAGTAAAAGTATAATTGAAACATAATTAGTAAATAATAAAATTTGTCAAAAATAGACCAGTTTAACTTTAAAGACAGAAAAATAAAAGTAAGATAAAAATTAAAGTATGGAAATATGTGACACTTTAGTTCTCATTGCAGAACAAATATGGCCAAGAGCTTCTATTTCCATTACTTCAAACAAAAGAATTTCACAAATGATAAAAGCTTATTTTACTAAATACCAGCGGGTGACCGAGCTCCGCTCGGAGAAAACAGGTATCGAAGCTAATTCGAAGATTTAAATTTTCAATTGTGATTTATCAAAACAATACATGCCCTAAGAAAATTTGTGAAGCCATTGGTGAAAAGATAACCGGTTAAAGTGCAGCATTGTAAACTATTCTAAACAAAGTTAGAGTTTGGAAAGGAAACTATTCTATACAAAGGTAAAGTAAAGGTAAAGATTAAAGTGTGTTGAAGTACAATATTTTTGACAAATTTATTTAGAAAAACCAAACATATATACATACATAAGAAACATATTATAAACCTATAACAGCATAAACATAAAACTTTATTAGTTCGCCATATTGGCTATAGATGGCAGCACGTTACCGCTTGAAAATTTAAGTAGCCATTATGGCGAACTAATAAAGTTTGAAAATATCCTATCTGTAACTCCGAACTGCTCGACCGTAGCGCTTCAAAACCGGCGCCAATCGATTCCTCGTGGCCAAAACCCCCAGACCCCCAAGTTTACCGGAGTTTATTAATTCTGGGGCGATTTTCGACTTGGCAACCATTCCTCGTATTATATTGTAGTATTAGATATTAATTTATTAAAGTCTGAAAGCAGAAAATGACCAGATGAATTTCATTTCAATCTCACAGAATTTAGAGAAGAAGCTAGATGTTTATTTAATATTGTTGTCGTATAAAAAGGTTTCAGTTATAGAATAAAAGGTTCTAAGCAATCAATGCTCTGACAGGAAAATGGTTATTGATATTGCTTCCACAAAAGGAAGACAGAAGCAAGAAAGAGAAAAGATGTTGTTGTTGTCATTTTCTATGGATAATAAAAAATTCAAATGCGTCCATAAGTCTTTCGGACGAGCTCAGTGAGTCTCAGAGCCTGAAGACTGTACGGAACATCTTCCTTCGAAAGAGGGCCGAAGAGTCCAAAGATGGCAGCAGCAATGGCAGGGCAGTTGAATATGTGTACTGGGCTTAATTGTAATGAGGGGCAATGCTTGCAAAAGGAGTAGGATCTAGTATTGTCTGGTGTTATTAATGTTTTTAAAGTGGCTTGTGCGGAGTCTTGCAATGATTGAAGAAAAGTATCTGGGGTAATTGAGATGCGGAATGATGAGCCTTTTGGAAGTTTGCTTAAAAAGTCTGCGTTTTGCTACTGCGTTAACAACTTCTGAGGTGGCAGAATTTGGTTGATCCAACTCAAGATTTTGGCGAGGACATCAGCGCCTTCATTCCCGTCGATTCTCTCATGAGCAGGAACCCATTGGAGGATGTATGATTTTTTAATGAGGCAAATAAAGCTGTTTATGTCTTGGGATAAATTTGAGTTGCCATTGCCAATAGCCTACAGTTCTGATTTTGAGTCTAAAAAGGTGACAAGGCCTTCTGTCAGATCTCAGGAGTATTGAATTAGATAGAAGGAAAGAGCTTCTTTGATTGCTATCAGTTCACTGGCAAAATTTGAAGATATTTGGCCTGTGGGGATTTTGAGTTCGGTTCTTTCGCCCTTCGGATGGGAAACGTGAATGCCTGCACCTCTTTTGCTGAAGCTGTTATTCGATTAACCCTCTGTAAAGACAGGAACTTTATTTTGGTGGGAATAAGAATTGATTGTGTCCATGCCTTTTTGCAATAACACAGGATTTGGTTCTTTCTTTGAGCAGGATTGTAGCAGGTTCAAGGCAATTTAGTGTTGCTAAGAGGAGAGACTTGAAAGAAGGCTCTAGGAGGATTTCGATGGAGGAATGTTCAAGAGGTATATCTTTCTTGATGTTCCTGTCGAATTCCAAAGTTTTAGATCTGTTAAGCCTTTTTGTTTTCCTCCACGACTTGAAGGCTCTGTTTGAAATGTGACCTTCATCGTAGCTTTTAAGCTTATTTATGTGTTTGACTGTTGCAAGCCTTCGCCTACTATCCAGGGAGACCAGACCACTCTCTGGCTTGGCCTTGGTGTTAATTGTGGAGGAAACCGCTCCTATAAAGATCTTAGATAGGCATTATTGGATGGTATCGAGCATGGAAATGACAGATTCTGATGTAGATGGCCAGATGGGAGAGGAGTCTCCAGTACTCATCGTGTATGATCTCGATCCTCAGTTTGTTCCGCAGCTCTTGCAAAGAATGTTTAGCTTCTTGAGAGCTTTGTTCGCTGTGTTCTCCATGTATTTCGTGAAATGGAGCTCTGGATCCAAAGTTACTCCCGAGTATTTGAATGAGTAACTCGCTCAATGTTGTCGTTGTGAAATTTGATCTTTATACTGAAAATTCCGCGATGTTTCCTGTCGGTTGAGAAAATGGAAAAGTTGGTTTTTCTGGAATTAATGGTGTTTCATGTCTTCTGCCCAAGTGGCAATGCCTTTTATCATGTGGTTGAGGGCTTTCTCAGAGACTTTTGTTTCGGTTCGTGTTTCAGAAGGCAATGCCATCCGCATAACATGTCACTCTAGTATCGGGATGAACATGTGAGTCTATTATGTTCAAAAGAAAGAGGAGGGGGCTCAAGAAAAAGCCTTGCGGCACTCCTGCTCACGAGTTATGGGATTTTGATTGAGTTCCATTAACTCTAACTGTGAAGCGTCTGTCTTTGAGGAAATCGTTTATCCAAATGAGCGCATTTCCTTCAATGCAAAAATTGTGAATGGTATAGACAAGCATTTGGCACTAGACGCGGTCAAAGGCTGCGGAAAACTCAAGAAAGATAGCGACTGTTTTCTGTGGCGTGTTTTCCTGGAAGCTTTTGATGATTGATTGATGCAGTTGAAAAAGTCTATTAGTTGTGCTACGTTTATCCTGATATACTGTTTGATAGAAATGGATTTTCTTTTGTTCGATGAGCTAGGTCATAAGTCTGAAGTGGACCAAGCGTTCCATGAGTTTGAAGAATGTACTAGTGAGAAATCGGTCTAAAGTTTTTGCAGTCAGATGCATTCTTGTTTGGTTTAAGAATTGGGATGATGATAGAGGTCTTTCAAATGGTTTTCAGCTTTCCAGTTGTCCAAGATAGGTTGAAAACTTCGAGAAATTGTTGTTTGGCATTTTCACCGAAATGTTGGATCATGTTTATAAGGTTTGATTCTGGAGATCTTTTTGGGTTTATTTTGGAGATAGCGGCATTTAACTCTTCCATTGTAAAGATTTTTGGGAAGATGTCATTCTTGCATGATCTGTACGTGGCCTTAGTAAGTCTTTTTGTTGTTTTGAGAACCGGTTTATATGTCTTATTGATGTGAAGTCTACTGTTGTTACCAAAGTATTTTGCCAGCATAATGGCAGTGTCTAGATCTGTTCGGGCATATTTTCCCTGAATTATAGAATAGAATTTACTGTCGATGGTTGTTGGTTCTGGTCCGAAGTGCGAATGTTTAAGATTTTGATGATGTTCCAGTGCTATAATACTCTTCTGGGGTCCAGGGTGTCGCAGAAAGATTTCCATTTTCTACTTTTGCACGAGGCAGTTTCTCCAACTTTGTGACAGAGCTCGATGTATTTCTCTCTACTGGCGGCAGTGTTGTTCTCCGGGACCACAGCACACATGGCATCTCGCTCATAGATCAATTCCTCTATGTTACCATCTTTCCAGTACGTCACCCAATCAGGTCTTCTATTGCCACGGGGTATGGACATTGTTGCGGCTCTATGGATGCAAGAGGTAAGGACATTAAGTTTATCTTTTAAGAAAGTCCTGGGATACTTTGAGTTGAGAAGTTCATCAAGAGTTGCTGTAAATTTTGGCCAATCGGCTTTTCTGAAGTTCCATGATCTTTTGTTTTGTCCTGTAGTCACCATTTCAAGATGAAAAGTTATTAAAATAGAAAACTGATCGCTAAGGGCGCTTTTTAAAACTGTCCATGAGGTAAACATTTGTGACTGGTGATTAATAGTTGTGATGTAAAGGGTGGTCGCAGGCCAATGAGTTTTGAAAACGTGATTTTGTTGTCGTTAATCACAGAGAAACCGATGTCATCAAGGAGATCTATAATCTCGATATCTTTTTGATCAAGTGTTGTAGCTTCCCATGTGGGACTTCTTGCACTGAAGTCACCGAGGATGATTTTTGTGTCTGCTTGTGGGTTTATAAGCTCACAATTATGATCGACATCGATTTCAGTGCTGTCTGGATAGTAGGTATTTACAATTCTAAACGAATTTTGTGGGATAAGGATGTGAATGCATTGAGCCTCAGTGTTGCTGTTTGAATTTTGACTAAATGCTGTGAGTTTGTCTTCAATTTAATTAACTTAGTTTTAATGAGAAAGACAAGTCCTCCTCCAGAGCGATCTTCTCTATCTTTGTGTATGGTCGTATATCCATTGATATTTAACTTGAGATTTGGTTTCGAGTTTTGTCTCCTGCAGGCAGGCCACGTGGATGTCTCGTTTGTTCAGGATGTCTGACAATTCGTCTATCTTTCTTTGTGTCCCATTTATGTTCAACTATCGAATATTGAGTGTCCACGTTGGTGATTTCATACCAAGGGCCCGGACATCAGCTCTTGGCACGTCGGCTACAGCCCTGGACGAGGTAACATTATTGCGCCCATTGATTGCACTATCCATAGAAGAATGGTTGCAATTGCCTCAAGGAGGTTGGACTTTTGCCTGTTTTGTCAGCAGGAGATATTTTATTTCTCTCCTACCACCCAAAGGATAACCGATGGAAGCATTCCCCTATCTGCCACCTGGGGACGCGCTCTCTAGGGATGACAGGCTCACCCGAGGGAAAAACTGCAGATAATAGTTAAGTTTCATTTAGAACGGACGAAAAGTACTAGTGCATCAGAAAGGATTAATGATGGAAATGACAACGCTGAAGAACGCAGACAGTTTTCTTTACATAAAGAGATAAGCAAACGAGATCTATCAAATAGACAAGAAGCGATAAAACTACCAAATGCCTGTGCGGTTTAATATTAAGTAAAAACTCCATACAAAAGGCATTTGAAGTAGAACTAAATAATATAGGGGACTCAATTATCGACTTTTCCTGGCTTTCTGGTAACATGCAAGTTGTGGAAAGAACTTGAGAATGGTGACCGAATCGACTCAAAATATCTGTGGTTCAATCGCAGGAGAAAGATACATACATAAAAGCAAAAGTTGACTCACGTGTGAATATGCGAAAATTTAATTTAAATTAGTTTAATGGGGTAATGAAGAAGAAACATTTTGCAGCTGTAACATATGCAATTAATCGAGAAACAGAAGAATAAAAGGCAAAATTGGATAGATTTGTATTATTATTATACATTGTAATTAAAATTTTCTTTTCAGTTGTAATGCTTATATATTTATTTAAAATAATCTTTTGTAACATTTTATGAACGAAAAATTCATAAAAATATTTATCAAAGTTTATAGTTCTCAATTTTTTAAAACAATTATTTTTGAACCTAACAGGCAACTTTCCAGCACTATTACCAAACAAAAGTCTAAAAAAGATTTTTTAAGGCCTTTTTCGTTCTACCCTAATGTTAATATCTCTGCATATTATTTCTTTAAAATTGGGAAATAATTTTTGCATTATTTAAACTTAAAATAAATTAAAATATTATTTCAAAGATATAAATTTCCTTTCTTTGTATTTTTTCATTATTTTTGGTAATTTTAAAGAAAATTTAATTTGATGCTTTAAACGGTATGATGAAATTCAAACTCATTCATCAAAACATTCAATAATTTGCTTTCGTCAATTTTAAATATAAGTTAAAAAATATTTTACTTTGAAATTATTTCTGAAATATATACATTTATTATGTACGTATTTTGAGTTGCCTTTAGTTGTAATTTCTAGTAAGCTGATAAAATTAATTAACATCTTTTTCAATCTCATCAAATAAAATCCTTTTTTATTTCAAAAAATATTCCATATTAATAGTTTTTCTCAACCTAAGAAATAAATAATCTGGATGAGAAAACTGGTCATCAAAGGTAACTGATAGAAGAGGAGCAACCAACGTTAAAATAGAATAACAAATATTTCAAGGATAAAAACTAGGTTTTGACTTCTTTTTTCTTTCTATACACTAAAAGTGTGCAAAAATACAGAGGTGAAATAGCTACAGGACAATGAAATAGCTTTCTCTGTTTAAAGACCTTTAAAAGTAATGAAAAAAATAAAGCCAATTTTTATACGTAGATTAACATGAAAAAATAAATTCCATACAAAAACTGTCGATTCGATAATTTTTTATTGCATAGACATTTCTTTTATTTATTATCATTTAGTATCTATTATTTATACAAAAAAAGATCTTCACATTGAAAATGTAGCTCTGATGTTTATTTATAAAAGAAAAATTTTCTGAATTTCTTCCTGTATGATTTTATTTTCTGTATGCACATTTTTTATCACAGGAATATAATAAAATTTGTTTAATTCATTTTCCGTATGTTCTTTGCAATTTTTGTTCTCATTCGTTCCATTTCAGCAAAAATCTCTGCTCTCTATATAATGTAGGCACCCTTCAAATTTTGAGCCACATCAAACTATATTTTCCTTATCTATCGGTCTGCACTTTCAGAAAGAAATAAAAGGGATAATTCAAAAATGCAGTGACTTAAATACATAAAATTTCTAATGAGAAATTTGCGAATAGTGCAGTTTTGTGTCACATTTTTGTTTCAATCGATTGAGGAAACATGTGTAAAACACAGATTTGAGTTTTTTATACTTTTAACGCATGCCGGGTATTATTTACCCAATAACTCTCTAAGGGGGACGCGATAGATTCAATAAAAATACTATCGTATGCCAATGCTATATAAAACGAGTATGCGTGAAAGTGTTGGAGAAATCACTGACGCTGGTTTCTAAAAATCATTAATTTTTGTTTCGCTTTCTTTTTGAAATTTATCTTCCTGTAACTTCTATGTATCTTATTGCCTGCATATATCTGTTTCATTCCGTTTATTATTTAACAGATGCCTCAAAAACATTGATAATTATTTTATAAACATCTTGTATTAGTCTCTGTGATCCAACATGCTGCTAAACTATAAGGTTATGTGCGATTAGTTTTGATGTTCAGATGAATAATTATGAATGTGCTGTTTAAAGTGACTAAAGTAAAATTAGCACTTTAATAAACGATTTAGCTCTTATTTAACTAGCCTTTTTTTAAATGATATCCTACCTTAGAAGTAGTTTAATGATTTCCAGTCTCGAATGTTCGGAATTCTGCAGATATTCTCCGATAGGAGGTTGCAAAACTGTCTTCCCATCTTCTACAGTGATGGCATTCGGATTGGCACCTCGACGCAAAAGGGCGTGAACAACCTCCAGTTGGTTGGGTATGTCTTCTGCAAGAGCAAGATGTAGAGCTGAACCAAGAGCATTAGAGAGAGCGTTAATGTCGGCTCCGGAATCGAGAAGAAATTCTAACATTTCAACATTCCCTCGAAGAACTGCATAGTATAAAGGAGGAGGCTTTGTTTGCTCCGAAGGAAAACAGACGCGGGCTCCGTTATTGACCAGAAGTTTTGCAATTTCCAGGTTGTCGTTCATCACAGCATAGTGGAGAGCTGTTTGTTCGTCTCCCTCGCTCATAGCATTAATATCTGCCCCATGTCTGAAATTTTATGAATAATTTTAGTAATAAACATAAATAGCTCTATAGATCAACTTTTTTTTAAAGACGGATTAAAAAGATATTAGTTAAAAAACTTTTAGCTCATCAAATTTGAAATACTTAAAATATCGGGTCAGTCTAATGCCAGTTAGTCATTCCAAGCCGAATGAGATTTAGCTCTTTCGAATTAAGGTAGAAGTGTGTGCCTTTCGTTGTTAAAGAGCACCGTTAATGCGAAAATACGATTTTGCTAGAACACACACGACACAACCCTTTTCAGAGGGTGGTCGAACTCATTCAAACACACATTCATCCATCCGAAAGTCAGAATTTAGATCCAAATCAGAGACCGACTCATCCCTGATTCAGTACCCCCAGAGGAATAGCTTGTTATGGGAACTTGGAGGCCTTTGCAGTCAAGACATATTTAACATGCCCCAATTGTTATAAGTCAACATGGCGGTCTTTGGCCGAGACGAAGACAGAACTCGCTACTTTTCGGTTACGAGATTGACGCTCTACCAACTAGACTACCGCGGCCCGATTTAAAATATTGTTAAATGTATCAATATGAAGTAAAGTTTAATGGTTATTAAACTATTTTATCATGTTGTAATTTTTCTATTCTTAACTGATAAGAGGCATGACTATGTTTATAGTTTCAATTTTTACAATTCATTTATCTCGCTGAAAATATCATACGCATTAAGCAAATACTAGCAATAAAACAAGATTCGAATAAAAAAAACTTACTTGAGCAACAATTGTACAGTTTGCTTGTTTTCACCACTTCGACAAGCTTTCATGAGAGGTGTCAATCCTTGCCAATCTCTTGCATTCACATCAGCCCCATATTGTAACAGCAATTCTATGGATTTTACATCTGATGAATTCACCGAATTTATCTCGCTTCCTCGGAAATAAGTTGCATTAGGATTAGCACCGCGATCCAACAAAAAACGTTGTGTCTTGTGATGAGAATTTCGAATAGCTAATCGTAAAGGTTCATCAATTAAAGCTCTATGAACATTTCTTTTGTGATGGTCTTGACAGTGGATCTGCTGTATGAAATGCAAAAGAAATATATTTAGATCAAGAACATCATCAGGTCAGATTTTTATTTTTTTACAACGCAACATTCTCGTGCTAGTAAAAATTTGTCCATTATATTATGATAATGTTATCTTTGAAGATATATTTGTACAGATAAGGTTTCGTAGGCTAATTTTCTCAGTAAAATCAAATTTTTTTAAAGGAAACCATGAAGATGTTTTATAAAATATCCTATCAACATTTAGTTGAAAAGACAATATATATATA